>PVJD01003972.1:0-148706 GCA_004026545.1 Mormoops blainvillei | reverse complement strand
AAAGTAAACTAAGGTAAATTATGCTCTGTTTCCCACAACTGAGTTATTTTGGAGGAGGAGAAGGTGAGCCATGTCTGCAACAGATCTGCTTTTACCCAGGACATTGAACCACCTACCAGGAGAGAGCAAAAAATCAGAGTTTGCCCCTTCCCAGCAGAAGAGTGTGGCTTCCCCAGGGGACAGTGAAGTTCCTTTGAAGTTTTTCCATAGTGACTTCACAACTGCATACTTTTCCCCTTCAGGGAAAGCGAGAAGACAAAGCTTCTCATTGCTGCCCAGAAACAGAAAGTGGTGGAAAAAGAAGCCGAGACCGAGCGGAAGAAGGCCCTCATTGGTCTGGATGCAGTTCTCTGATCCCCTTTCAGACCAGAAGGACGGGGGAGGGGTGGGGGGGGAGGCAAGGAGACCTCAGGCACAGTTAGACCACATGGTTCTACAAACCCTTGCCCCCTGTGGGAGCGGCTCCCCAGAAGCAAAGCCGACATTGTCAGGTTGTGGCCAGTGGCAATAAGTTTTGAGTTTCCACACATCTGTTAAATGAAAGGAACCCTTACTGTTCACTCATAATGATCATGGCTACCACTTACTGAGCACTGACTATAAGCCATGTACTTTTCTAAACATTCACATGTAAATTTTCTCACCCCTCACAGCCAGCGGGTGAGGGAGGCACTTACTTGAGCCTCACTTTACTGAGCCGGAGCACCACAAGTGAAGCTCAGAGGGTAAACCGTGTGCCCGAGGTCAAATGGCAAGTGACGTGGTGGGACTGTGGCTCAGACCCAGGGACCCTGCTCCAGAACCTGGGCTCTTAACCACTACATTAGGCTTTGAGCAGCCAACCTGACTACCTCCTAAAGTGAAGTGGCAGGAAAAAACTTTATTTAGAGAATACCTTATCCCTTAAAATATTCCTTTACGAGAAGTACCCTTGTGATTTCAGAGAGAGGTTAGGGCTTGTTCCTTGATTTCATCGGAGTGATGGAAGCCTCCCTTGGGCCCACATCTCCCCGGTTACTGTCTCGCATTGATGTCATGGTTTGTGCTCCCTGGTACACCCCATCTCTGCCCACGTATGCCTGTTCTGGTCGTCCTCTGGGACCTGCAACGAGCTTACCCACACTCCTGCGTCAGGGCCTCTGATCAGGTGAAAGGTGAAATTGAGTCGAACTCTTGGAATATCAGAGCTTTAAGCCTTTTCTCAACTTCATTCATATAGAGGCAGAAAAAGTGGCTCAGGTTGCAGAAATCACCTATGGACAGAAGGTCATGGAAAAGGAGACTGAAAAGAAGATTTCAGAAATTGAAGGTAAGCAGAAATGAAATTAATGCCTGTTTTCCTCAGACCCCACTTTGTGGCAAGGACGTCATTTTCTTTGCTCTTTAACCTCTGTTCTAAGATCTCTTGATTTCTTTGGAACGTCACTTTTTCTCTGTGCCTTCACTTTGGGGGAGATTTGGCATTAATTTTCCACTTCAGAACGCATTCATTCATTCAGCGAATGTCAGCTCCATGCCATTAGACACCCTTATGTTAGGCATAAGAAAAAGGCATATCACACAGTCCCTGCTGTCTTGGAGCACACAGTCTGGCACTGGAAGTAAACTAAAAAAGCCAAAACAGTGGCTCTCTCCCTCACACCTTACCTACGCCCTTCTTGGAAGTCAGCGAACACCACAGCTTTGGCCCCTTGAGTCTGTTCTCAGGGATCCTGTAAATGTTAAGCTGGGTGTGAAGAAGATGCCCTTTCAGCACCAACAACACTGGGGCCGGAGAGAAGTGTTCCTTTGCTGACTTTTCTGAATATCATTCACCTTTAGTTCCCTGCCCCTCAGCCCTTACCTCATTCCCGCCACCCACATTTTCCTTCGTGTGGTACATAAGTATCGAGCAAATTCTAGGACAAAAAGGGGACCCCAAGGCCCGGCTTCAGGCTACAAAGTGCTGTGTCCAGTCGTACACATTATGGGACCTGCCAGACTTTGCAGGGGTCATTGAGGAGCCAGTTAAGATTTTACAAATCAGCAGCTCCTCATTAGGGAACTCAGCAAAACAACACACTTTTGTTTCTTATAAATACATGTCATCAGGTGCTCAGGCCAGTTAAGTCAGCCTCATGCAGCCAGACTGTGGGCCCCTTCCACCCAGGGTCATGCTGAGGGTGTGCAGTAAGAACCCACCCACAGATCTGACCTTTCTTCCCAGGCCTTCTGCTGTAGACACTACTCACATGAGACTGGCCTCATTCCCAAGGCAAGGAAGTAAATATCAAAAATTTTGCATCAACTTGACAGAAAGCTAGTCTCAGCAGATTGAAAAAAGTATATTGCTTGCACAGTAGAAGTTTAAACAGGTCTTAATTCAACCAGGTATTAGCCCGGACCATGGCTCATAACTCTCTTAGAGCTCTGCCAGCTTAACCACTGTTAATTAGAACCGTCTTGAAATGATTGATGGGAAGAAAAGGGAAATGAATTTGGAGAGGGACTGAACCATTTTATGCTTATGGTATTCGGCGTTAGGGTGCATCCACCTCTGGCTGTATTCAGAACCTCCTCTGGGCATCTCTCGCTTTGGCCATGTAGCAGGAGAGGGATGAGGTGGAAAGCCCTGAACCTGGAGGTTGAGGCACAGCCCCTCCCCAGCACAGAGCCACAAGAGGAGTAGGAGTGCAAAAACCGCAAGTGTCTCTGGGCGGCAGTGCCTTTCCCGATAAGTTGTCAAGTGAGATGTTGGCAATGTAACTAAACCACTTCTCTGTTTACAAATGTTGTGAGAGATAGCTTAAATATGTTTGAAAATTATAGATTAAAAATGTCCATAGAGGCGATAGTACTCCTGGTAGCATTCAGTCTGAAACTCAGTCCTTTCCCTCTGAAGAGATAGGATATCCGGAGGGAAAACAAATAGAACTTTATATTCAGCAAAAAGAAGGAAGGAAGGAAGGAAGGAAGGAAGGAAGGAAGGAAGGAAGGAAGGAAGGAAGGAAGGAAGGAAGGAAGGAAGGAAGGAGGGAGGGAAGGAAGGAAGGAGGGAAGGAAGGAAGGGGGGAAGGGCGGAAGATAGGAAGATGTTGGGCACAGCAGCAGACTTCCTCATGATTGGTCCCCACCGCAGGAAGGTGCTGTCAAAGCACTTGTTCCCCCATTTCGTAGATGAGGAAACCAAAGCCCAGGGGGAAAAGCCATCTCCCCAAGATCAGAGGCAATCAGGGAAAGCGACAGGGACCAGCCCCAGTCTTCTGGTAGCCTCCGCACTGCGGTTCACTGCACTCTTCCCCTAAGATGCCGCGTTCCTGGCCCGGGAGAAGGCAAAGGCTGACGCTGAGTGCTATACTGCTATGAAAATCGCCGAAGCAAATAAGGTAAGTGCCCGGTGCCGCCTGTTAAAGAGAACGTATATTTGGGTTTAAGCTAATACCGTTTGAGAGTTCCTAGTGTGGGAAGACCACCACCACCCACAGCCCCTCGTGACCAGAAGTGACTCCTGCGCTGTCTGGGACAGGCACTCCCTTTTCCTTAGCAGTGCCTTGATGAAGTGTAGTGTTTGTGTCAAACATAGGAACTCCTAAAACTCTTGCAGCTCTGGCCTTGAAAATCTGAGGTTGCTTTCTCTTAGAGATGTGGTTACCCTGGTACTAATGTAGCAGTGAGACCAGGAGAAGCAGAGAGAGCATGTGTCTTTGACAGAAACCCTCTCCTTAGGACAAGTGAGGAGGTACCGCCCATAGTTTTCCCTAATCTGGCTCCACCTAAGTCTTCTTTACCTTTTTTTTTTTTTCTTCAGCTGAAGCTGACCCCCGAATATCTGCAGCTAATGAAGTACAAGGCCATTGCTTCCAACAGCAAGATTTACTTTGGCAAAGACATCCCTAACATGTTCGTGGACTCTGCAGGCAATCTGGGCAAGCAGTTTGAGGGGCTCGCTGACAAGCTGAGTTTTGGCTTAGAAGATGAACCCTTGGAGGCGGACACCGAGGAGAATTGAAACAGAATTTTTATACAACCTCAGGTGACACTTAAAGAAAGAGATCTTTATTTTTTAATGATGAACCAGGACACTTCTCCCTCTCATGCTACCTTCTTTGACTGTCTTCCACATACTATGGTATAAAAAGAAGAAGTGGACTTAAATCTATTCCCCTGGGAAGGGAGAGCAGGGATTGATAATTTTGGGGTTTTATTCAGGTGCATAGGTTATATGACTTCTGTTAAGATTTGTTTGACCTTTGACCTCCAGACATTAATTTTAGTCCTTTGAAGCTGGCTTAATTAAGGATGCTATCATTAAGGAGGGGGAGAAATAGAGGGCGTTGCCTGTAGATGGTTTGATTTTCCTTATTTGGGAAAACACCATCCAGATCTCTTGCCCCTGCCTTCGATGTGGGAGATGCCTGTGGGTGAGGTTCACAACTGAGCAAATATGTGCTTGTAAGTTTGCCAGGAGAGCCGTGGGGGAACAGCTGCAGCGTGTTTGGCTTTCCTGGTGTTTGTGTCAGTGCAGGCATGAGTTTCTTAGAGGCGCACTTCTTGAGCCCTCATAAGGAAGAATGGGTGCTAGATTTTGCAAGCTTTTCTACATACGCCACCCTGGTTGCCCTACGGCTTAAAGTGGCGGTTTCTGACTGCATTGCCAGAGCCAGGGTTTGGTCATCGCCACACAATTCCTTTGAAAATTTTTCACATATTCTGCGATTTGGGGATTTTTTTCCCCCCTCAATCTGTTCATTGGTTCCAGTCAGCATCAAAAAGACAGGAACAAACAACTCAAGTGTCTTAATAGCTGCTAAAGTGGGATCATTATGTCTGTTAGCAACTAAGGTATCTGCTTGGCAAACTCTGTATGTTCCTTGATGTCAAGTGTCTTTTTATTGTTGTGGAGATTCTACAGTGAAGATTCTCTGGAGCAGAAGGGAGGCTCATCCAAAAGCATTCCTAATCTTAAGGTTTATGGCTTGTGCTGGGAGTTTGTTTGGTGTCGAGATAGATCTGTTTTTAAATCCAGGGCTTCAGGCAGCTACACGGGCATCAGGCTGAATATTCGGTCTCCAGAGATAACTGTTTGGGTGGAAGTCCAAGTTATGCCCAAGTCCCTGGGTTGAAGTAGCAGCATCAAAATCTGTTCCGATGTTTTCTTTCTCATTACTTTTTAGGAAAAGTTTCAGTCACTCTGGGAGATTTGGGAAGAGGAAGAGCAAACATGAGAGAAAGATTTTCTTATATCCTGGAGTTAGAGTTGGGGGTGGGGACAGCCAAATTGTTAAATGGAGGACAGCTCTCTGGAGTTCTCCGTGACAACCTCTGGCTTAGAATTTGGCCTTGTTAGCTACTGCCCCCAAAAAACCCTACTCTGTAACCCTTCGCTCAGTGAAACTATGAATGCTACTTTGTGGCACAGGCCCCCACTTATTTTTTGGTCCCATGCTCAGACTTCTAGTTTATCAAAAAGCCCCAGAACTTGGGCCAGCATACTCCTAAGAAGCAAATTTGAGGAGCTTTCTGCCAGGAAGAAACAAAATGTTAACTCCTCTTAATTCAAATGTTACCCTCCTCTTTTCTAACTTTTGGTTCTAGAATCCTCAAACCACTGGTTGTGATCACATTTTGTGCATGCAGACAAATGTTCCCTAGAGTGATAGATTTGAATACTCTCTGAAGTCCTCGCAGAAGCCAGTCAGTCTCCCAGGACCAACGTAGGATACCATTAGCATATTTTCACTCTCCTCCTACTTCAGTGCCATTAACCACCTGTTAGGAGCAACATGTCAGGCCCACCATCCCAGATTTACATATTTGTCCGCTCCCTCTATTCTGAGACTTGATACTAGGCCTCAGAAAACACTACTTCACTACCATTGAATAAGTAGCAAGGATATCTCAGTCTCTTAGAATAGCACATTTGCTCAGGTTCTTATGTTGAAAGTCTCCTAACACTAACATCCTGTGCTAGTTCGTCCCTTGCATTAAATACTCTTTGACCACAGAAGAGCCTCGATAAAGTCCTGCAGCCTCTGCCCCGCTCAATGTTAACATTGCTTCCTCTCTAAAGAAAAAATATAAATGTTGTAGTACCCACTAGTTTAAATCCAGTGGTTGTCTGTACCTGCTTGAATAGTAAGGTCATGGAAGTCAGCTGTTTCCTTAGCATGGGATGATTAGCCAATCTGTCTGTGTGACTGTCTTTAGCACTTACTAGAAAATCTGATCCTACCATTTGATTTCTAAACACATAAAATGTGACAGCCTGCAGTTTTGTAGGCAGTAAAGTCATGGCTGCTATTTATAAATGGAACTTCTATAAAAATAAGTAACTGTTTATAAAATTCAGTTTTTGTAGAATTTTCCAAGGAAAAGTCACCTTGGTTGAATGTTTCTCACTCATTAAACTTTTCAGAAGTGATTCATATTCAGTATTGTTTTTAATCACTTTTTTATATAAGGACAGAATGTTTGCAAGGAAGCTAAAGTTTGTTAATAATTTTTATATAACTAAAATAAAATAAATTTGGAGAGACTGATAATCATAATAAGTTGAGGGAGAAAAGAAATCACTGAAAGAATTTTAGCAATACAGCAGGTCCTCAAATAACATTGTTTCATTCAACATAGCTTTGTTATAACATTGATAAGATGCCACAGGAACTCAACTTTTGTTTATATCAATTAGCCTGTCTTAAAATCGGTTTCATTATACATCATTTGACTTAAAGTCACAGAACCTATCGACACAGTGAGGACTTACTGTATATTGATCCAAAAAAAGATATTTTATAAATGCTCTGTTGCAATTTCTATGAATCTATCAACATTGGTAAGTTTATCATAGTGAAAGTAAGATCATCATATTTACTGACTTATCTATTTTTGTTTGAGGATCAAGTGTACAGATGCTCCTCAACTTATGATGGGGTTTCACTCCAATAAACGCATTATAAGTTGAAAATATCAGTAAGTTGCCCTGGCCAGTGTGGCTTGGTTGGTTGGAGCATCATCCCGTGCACCAAAAGTTTGCAAGTGCAGTTCCTTATCAGGGCGCATACCTAGGTTGCAGGTTCAGTCCCTGGCCAGGATGCATGCAGAAGGCAACCGATTGATGTTTCTCTCTCGGTCTCTGCCCTTTTCTCTCTCTAAATAAATATATCCTCAGGCGAGGATTTAACATTTTTAATTAAAAAAATTAAGTTGAAAATATATTTAATACATGAAATCTACTGATCATTATAGCTTAACATAGCCTACTTTAAACATGCTAAAAACACATTAGCCTACAGTTGGGCAAAATCACCTAACACAAACATGTTTTATAATAAAATTTGACATTATGACCATCATAAAGTCAAAAAATCATAAGTGGGGACAGTCTGTATCTTGGCTAGTGGCTACTCTGTGTCCATGAACTTAACCACTACTCCTTTAATTCTGTTCAGTAGGGGATTAGCAACTATTTCTATTGCTTTCTTATAAAAGAGGTAATAGCCAACCATTTCGTGTTTGTATTTCCATTCCTTTTTATTTCTAGTTTTATGTAAGCAAGTGATCAAACTAGTTCTAGTTTCAAAGAACCTTGAGGGCTTCATGACCCCCTTTGTAACTGAAAAGTGATTCTTGTTATATTAACCATTCTATAAATGAATGATATGCTGGATTAATTGCCTTGGGTTGACAGCTAAAGGAATTGTTTTGGACAACACCAAAGGTGTGAACTCGTATCTTAGTTTTATTTCCGATCTTACTAAATGAGTCTTTGTACTTACATTTTTACCAAAGTGAAATTTAGCAATAGCTAATATTAGAATAGGTGATATAAGAAATAAAATATCCCTGTGACGTGAGTACAAGATCGCCCTAAAAATATTTTCAAATAAATATACAGGGTGTGGCACAAATAACGCCCCTTTTTATTACAAAATCTTTTATTACGAAATCATAAGCATGTAATTCTGTAATATAACAATATCACATTCAAGCATACCATATGACATTTTAGGTGAAATGTTCAAATTGAAACTATAAATTATTACATCCATATTACTACCTTACCAACCACACTCAAGCAGGCCTTGCTTCTGCCATACCCTATATATCCCCGTTATCAATGTAGAAACAATAAAAACTAATTTGTAAACATGGCATAATTCTTGGTAGGTGTTATAGAGATTTATAATTTTATTTTTTTTAAGATTTTATTTATTTATTTTTAGAGAAAGGGGAAGGGAGGGAGAAGGAGAGGGAGAGAAACATCAATGTGTGGTTGTCTCTCACACATCCCCAACCAGGAACCTAGCCCGCAACTCGGGCATGTGCCCTAATTGGGAATCAAACCAGTGACCCTTACAGTTCACAGGCTGGCACTTTATCCACTGAGCCACAGCAGCCAGGGTGAGATTTATAATTTTAAAGAATCCATACACCACTGCAATCCTTCTCCAAAGGGCAGAAATACTTTCAATTGACCCAAAATTCATTGTGATATCAATTCAGTGAAAAAGTCCCAGTCTTCACTCTGAAAAGATGCCCAACCTAGGGTTGCCAAATACAGAATGCCCAGTTAAATATGAATTTCATGTAAACAACACATAATTTTTAGCATTAAGTATCTCATGAATATTACATGAGACATAAAGTAAAAAGTTATTCATTCTTTACATAAAATTCACATTGAATTGAAAATCTCATCTTTTTATTTGCTAAATCTGGCAACCCTAGCCCAGGTGTTCTCAGGGTTGTTTTTTATTATTGTTAATCTATTACAGTTGTCCCAATTTTTCCTCCTTTGCTTTCCTCCACTCAGCCCACCCCCTGCTCCCACAGTCAATCCCCACACAGTTGTCCATGTCCATGGGTCATTCATACATGTTTTTTGACTGATCCCTTCCCCTTCTTTCCACCAGTATTCCCCTCCCTCAGGTTTTTTAAAGGTGCTCCCAAGCTTTATTAACTTTATTATTTATTTATTACTACAAATAATATGCACTTAAAATAGAATAGACGAGTTGCTGGAGTAAGACTGCCAAGATTCAAATCCCAACTCTACCATTTCTGAAGTATAAGGTCTTGAATAAATTCTTTAACCTGTTTGAGCCTCAGTCTCTTCATCTATAAAATGGGCTGATTGAATTAAATAAAATAATGCACACAAGGGTTTAGCACTGTGTCTATTGTTCTTTTAAAAGAAAACTTTCTAGCCTGTGTAGGTGTTCAAAAATACTTATTTTCAATCATCTGGAAAAATAGGCTAGAAAGTACTCAACTACTAAGTGGATACCACTAACTGGAAAATCAGATGTGGTAACACAGAATAAGATTACAAGTAGGACAGCCCATAGAGGAAGAAGGGAATGACACTGCAGTGCAGCGAACACAGTATTGAGAATACATACCTGTACAGAAGAGTAATATGTAGAAAATAACCTGGTTTGGCCCTGTTGAGAGTCAGAACTGCCATGTTCCAGGCTCTAATTAGAAAAAGACTTTAAAAGGCTAGAGATAAAAGAAAATGTTAAAACCAAAAGAAAAATGTAGTTGAAAAATAAAGCTCATGGGTTGACCCCAAGAGAGGCAGAAGGGAAATTTACCAAACTTACATTTATAAAAGTTGCATAATGGTTGGCAAAGTATTTTCTGGTTCTTCAGAGACCAAAGAGAAGGAAATTAATTTGTAGAATACAATATTTTTAAAGATTTTACTTAAGACTGGCTAAAATTTGAAATGGGGAGAAGTAACTTTCTGCAAATAGAAACTAAATAAAGCCAGGAATAAGCATGGATGACATTTTTTTCTCTGATGGTCTTCAGAAATTGGGAAGATTCTATGGTTTAAATGTCATTGTTTCTGTATGAAAGATCAAATGCTCTCTAAAGTTCCTCTCCAGGTCTAGGGTTCTAGAATCTATATTGACATTTCAAAAGCCAGATGTGACAGCCTATTTGCTGAGGGATTTCTGTCATGGCTACTCTACCTGAATTCATTTAAACTGGGACATGAGCATTATTTCTCCATTTCTCTTCAGAGCCAAGTAACCAGGCAACAGTAATTTTCTATTATTTTATCATTTTTTTAATCCCCCAAAAGACTCACAGTAAGCTCAGAAGGAAACAATTTTAAAGTCCATAAATGTTTTTCTCATAATTCAAGGCCTTAGACTACAGGGGTAAATGTTTTAAAAGCTTCATGGCGTTTATGGTGAATAAGTATACTAGGTTTTAGATTGTTTATGAAATCTGTTCCTCTGGGTATTTGGCTTTTTAATCTTTCTCTTTTCCCCTTTGTCCTTACAAAATATTAGAGAAATTTAAAGACAGTTAACTAGTGAGAAAGTGATTTTGGACTTGCATTTTTCAAGGATTAGGTAGTAGAAAAGGATGAAAGCTTAAATTAGATGTTTGAGCCCTGGCTGGTGTGGCTCAGTTGGGCGTCATCCCACAAACGGAAAGGCTGCCGGGTCAGTTCCCGATCAGTGCACATGCCTGGCCTGCATGTTCAGTCTCTCTATCATCAATGTTTCTCTCCCTCTCTTTCTCCCCCCCTTCCCGTCGCTCATAAATAAATAAATAAATAAGGGAGGGAGGGAAAGGAAAGGGAAAAAAAGGGAAAGGAAAGGAATGAAGTAAAAAATGGCATGGTGAAAAAGGTGGAATAAAGTTGATTCAATAGCACAGCTAAGAAGAAATTGGAAAATGTGAAATGATAATGGAACTGGAGTCACCATCATCTTTTTGTCCTTCCATTTTCACAAGGTCATAGAATGTTAGAGATAAAAAGCATCTTAGAAATGAATCCCCAGTAAAGCCCATCTTACTCATCTTGGTCTCCTCCCACCTACCTTTACAGAGAAATGCCTCAATAAATATTGACTAAATGGATAAGCAGGAGAGTGGGGGGCTCACATTCACTGAACACTTGCACCTTTGGGGGAGAGCAGTCTTCTAAGTGTGTTACATTATCTTGATTGATTCTTTATGCAGCTTTGAAGGAGATGGTGACTATTTTATGAATGAAAAACTGAGAAGTTCAGCAACTTATCCAAGATCACAGTTCATTGATGAAACCAAGATTCAACCTGTGTCACTCCTATGCCACCTCTCCCCAATCTTGCCACTGCTGCCCTTATTGACTTGAAAGTTTAAATCACTCTTCTTGATGCCTTTTGGGGAGCTACACACATTTATGCCATGATGGTAGGGTTAGGAGAGTGGACCTTGTAATTCAAAGAAGAGACCTGACCTGACCTATGGTTTTTTCAATGCTTTCCAAATAGCATATCACTTTAAGTGTTCCATGCTGGCCCAATTCTTGATGTATACATCCCTTCACCATCATCTTCATCACTGTAGTCCCCTTGTTCCTCCCACCACTGACTGCTGGCCAGCACCTTCCAACTCTGCATCTATAGCAAACATCTATTCACACCATGAAGGGCTATTCTAGTCGTTTTTTAATTGTCACTTTGGCAGGAGTAGAGATTAAGTCCAGAGGCATTTGAATACAATTATACCTAGTGTCTTTGACAACCGTAGTTATGTGTACCTGGTAAACAGAGACTTCCCAGGAAGAAGTCCTTAATGGCAAGGACCCTAGGTGATGTTTCCAGAGCAGAATATGTGAGTTCATCTTAGTCCCTGGGGCCTGGGAAGATGATGAGAGAAGAAGGTAAGAGCATTGCCCTTGCTTTCCAGTCACCTCAAAACAACCTGGAGAACAAACGAGCCCTTTCTCCGGCATAATACCCCACTTCATTCAGCTGAATGAATGTTTGAGAACCATCAGCATAGCCAAGAGTGCGTTCTTAACAAAACAGATCTCTTTCTACTTACCCACAGCACCTATTATTTCACCACCTGACAAATTTAGTATTTTACCTTTTAGTCCCAGTATTGTCTGTCTCCTCATCCCGTTTATGATTCTCATATTTCCCAGAGCTTAACCCATAGAAGACTCAAGAATTAGACTGAATGTGTGCTGAGCTCATGCCAAACTACCTGTGCACTCTGACAAGGTAGCACCAGCCACAGTGGCTCCTGACCTCTTGCAATATGGAGAGCTCGAACTGAGACATGCTATAGGTCAAAACTACACTGGATTTTGGAAACTAAGTACGATAAAAAGGAATTAAAATACCTCATTTGAGGATTTTATATTCGTTACGGGTTGAAAACTTATTTTGGATATATTGGGTTCAATAAAATGTTACGTCTTTACTTTTTATGCGCCGATTTGAAATTTTTTAACTACATATGTTGGACAGCTCTGGTCTAAAGGATGACAAGATGAAACTAATTATACATTGAATCATGCAATGTCTTTTATATAAATCAGCGGTTCCTCACAAAACTAACTGAGATTCTACAAGGGATGTCCCCTGCTCTAGCAGCTTTTAATCCTGGTCCCCGCGCACAGAAATTTTGGTTCACAGCTCTTTGAACGCCAGGGACTGAAAAATTTTGACAGGCATTTAGAAAGAAATAGGACACCAGGAGCAAGCCGCGGTTTTTGCTTCAGGAAGGTCCCGCCGGACAGGGCGTAGCAGTGCCTCAGGCGCCACATCCCTGAAGGCTCTCGTCCCAGCGGCACAGGAAGTCCCCCACCTCTCGCTCTACGCCCAGAGCCCAGCGCCCAGCTCCCAGCGGCCGGCCAGGCCGTCCACTGCGACCTCCCGCAAATGGCCGCCGTCGGGGGGCGGGGCCTCCGCTACACCGCCCCTGCCCCGCCCCCGCACTGCCCGGCGTCGATTGGGTGAGATGATTCGGTGGTGAGCGCTGATTGGGCCATATGGAGACGTAAGTTGGGTGGGACCGGAAGGTGGTCTCAGCCCTGGGGTACCGTGGTCTGGGTCTCGACATTAGTCCCTAGGGGATGTGGAGAGCTGGCGGCATGTCGGCGGAGCTGGGAGTCGCGTTTGCTCTACGGGCAGTGAACGAGCGCGTACAGCAGGCGGTGGCGCGGCGGCCGCGGGTGAGGAAGGGGACCGCGTGGGGACAGTGGGCGGCCGCTGTGAGGAGGGGGACACCTGCGTGGGAATGGGTCGTCACGGTGACGCAGAGGGCTCTCCCAGAGGGGCGGGACCTGCCCGCCGTCTGGGTGTTGGCACGGGTCGCAGAGCCCCAAAAAGCTAGCGAAGGGCTCCCTCAGTGACCTCGAAATGAATCTGTCAGGTTTCCTGGAGGTTGGCTTAGCTGGAACAGAAGGTATCCGCTACTCCGGGAAAATGACCAATCTCCAGGCACCCATCGCAGCCTTTGCCCACCCCTCTTCGTGTAGGAGTCAACAGCCTTAGCAGACGGGAGAAGGGCCAGGCCTGTGCCCAGCAGCAGCAAGAGAAGATGCCTCCTACAAGAGCATGCAAAGGAGGCCAGAACCGCCTGAGATCACGTGTGTGGCAGCGTCTAACGCCTAGTAGATGCTCAGTAAATGTCAGTTCCACATGTAGACAAAGCAGATAGGATGAATCGGAGGCACCGAGCTGCACTTGTGCGTTTACGGCAGATGGGAGTTGATATCAATCCCCTTACGAGGGGACCCCCCCGCCCCCATGCATATGTTGTCTCCCCATGGAATTTCATTAGACCAAGGGTCAGTCGATACGTGCCCGCCTCGGTGCAAGTTAAAACTAGATGATGTGGAGTGAGACACACCGCAACACAGAGGTCAAAGGTTTTTCATCTGCACTTACAGTGTCAGAACTCAGAATGCTGGCCTGGAACTCAGACATGGAGAGCAGCCTGGTGGTTGCCAGAGGGAAGGACGGCTGGGGGAATGGGTGAAAGAGGTGAAGGGGTTAAGAAGTACAAATTGGTAGTTACAAAATAGTCGCAGGGGCCCTGGCTGGTCTGTGGCTCAGTGGACTGAGTGCTGGCCTAGGAACCAAAGGGTCACTGGTTCAATTCCTAGTCTAGGGCACATGCCTGGGTAGCGGGCCAGGTCCCCAGTAGGGGGGCGTGCAAGAGGCAACCACACATTGATGTTTCCCTCTCTTTCTCCTTCTCTTCCCCTCTCTCTGAAAATAAATAAATAAAATCTTTTTTTTTTAAAGTCACAGGGATGTAAAGTACAGCATAGGGAATATAGCCGATACTATTTCACTCACTATGTATGGTGCCAGGCAGATGCTGGAAAAATCGGGGGGAGCACTTTGTAAACTATGATTGTCTAATCACTGTGTTGTACACCTTAAACCAATAAAAAAATAATATTGAAAGTAAACCATAATTGAAAAATAAAAGTAAAACACACACACACAAAGAATGCCGGCCTGCAAACATAGCCTTTCCTTGGCTACTAGTTAGATATTATCTCAAACTCGTCACTGAACTACCTTAGGCCCCGAGTTTCCTCATCTCAATAGGCAAGGGAATGAACTCTGATTTCTCTAAGCTCACCCCTGAAGTTAATGTTCTATAATTCTCAATGATTCTCCAAGATAATTTCCCTAATAAATATCACGCTTGGATATTGTCCCAGCAGATCTGTCTGTTCTACACTTCTGCCTGGAAACCATCAACTCATCAACATAATCCCAGGAGTTATGACATGATGTTATAAAAAGGCTGTTAATATAGCCCTCAGAAAGACAAGGAAATTCTTTGTAATTGACTTGACTCTTTAGCCCCTTTGAGAATATTGTGATCCTGTAAAAACTGCAAAAGGGTGATGGGGTACATGGAAACTGAACTGTGTATGGAGAGGTGAACCTCTTCTCTTACTGCATCTGTGTGGATTTTGTTGCACTAGAATGTGGGGAAGCCTTGCTCTTCAAGTAAGGGCCATGAGAGGTAGGTCGGATAGATCTAATCCTGAGTCCAGAGGTTTTTTTGTGTCCCCGCCTCAGGTCTGCCGCTGGTCCTTCATTAGGCTGAGGAATAGATTACACAATCACCTAAGCAGGCTGCTTTTGAAAGTGAATGGGGTCAACTTTAATAACTACACCAGGACCAGAATGAGGTTCCCGAATTGTTAGCCTGGGGGTTTCAGAAACCAGAACTGGCCTTCCTTCTAGTCAGAGAGTGATGCCTTCCCGTAATGAAGTGATTGTTAAACCTCTAATGTTGGTGTGCAAGAGAATCATCTGGAGAGTTTGTTTCAAAGGAGATTCTCAGAGTCCAGCCCCAGAGACTCAGATTTAGTAGGTCTGGAGTGGGGCCCAGGTGATGCTGACGCAGTTGGTGAAAGACTGCATTTTAAGGAAATGTACTGCTGTTACTTACCTGCCCAGCTCTCCTGAGAAATGTCTTTTGCTAGATATTAAAGTAGCTAACATATTAGATTTAAATGCAATGCATTTGAAAGACATATTTGTCAACATTGTTTGGCATTGATCTCCCTGCAGTATTGGAAAAAGGGAGCTTACCAAATACCAGGTTAATATCTTTGCTGATCTGTTGCACAGGATCTATCTTACAGGATTTATCAGGATAATATTCCCGAACATTCGCTTATCTGGCTCTTTCTCTCTTGGCAGGATCTCCCAGACATCCAGCCCCGGCTAGTAGCAGTCAGCAAAACCAAACCTGCAGACATGGTGATTGAGGCCTACAGTCTTGGCCAGCGCACTTTCGGAGAGAACTATGTAAGAGCCCTTTTCCAAACTGCCTTTGGAAGAGTCATGTTTGCCAAATATCTGACTTGTCTTTTTTTAAACCCTGTAGGTTCAAGAACTGCTAGAAAAAGCATCAAATCCTAAAGTAAGTAGATATCTGAATTCTTGAGTTTGTATCTAAATCTCAACATTTCAGCTGAAAATGAGATCCATGTTGGTGGTTGAGTTTTAGAGCAGGAGGTTGGGTTGGTGGTAGAAATGTCTACATTAACCTTAAGCCCCCAATATTGCTTAGATTTTCTTTCTTTATTAAGATTATTATTTTCTCCTTTGCGATTTTCTTGGAAATGGCGATTCTGAGGAGTTTGCTGTAATCTTGGATCCTTTTGAGATTTGAAAGCTTTAATCAGTTCATTTTTCATGGGTGATATCTGAAAGATGGAGGGAATTGATGGGAACAAAAAAGAGAAACAGAAGAGAAGCCTTAGATATTTTTCTAAGTATCCTTTGGAACCTAGCTGAAGATGGTGGTAGTACTTTATTGCATAGACATGAAAGGTCAGAAGGGAGTATGCAAAGTATTTAAGCCAGCTAGGCCTCCATAAAATCTAAGCCAAGCCCTAGCTGGTGTGGCCCAGGTGGTTGAGCATTGTCCCATATTCCAAAAGGTCACAGATGCAGTTCCCACTCAGGGCACACACCCAGGTTGTGGGTTCGATCCCCCATTGGGGCACATACAAGAAGGCAACCAATTGATGTTTCTCTCTCACGTCAATGTTTCTTTCTCACTCTCTCTATCTCTCTCTCTTGCCACCCTCCTCTCTCTAAAAGCAATGAAAAAAATGTCCTTGGGTGAGGAAAAAAGAAAAAAATCTAAGGCAAACATACTTACCTTTTTTTTTTTCAGGTTCTGTCTTCATGTCCTGAGATTAAATGGCACTTCATTGGCCACCTACAGAAACAAAATGTCAACAAATTGATGGGTAAGATAAAACTCTAACTATGATCATATGGATTTTCTTTTTTAGTTTGTTGACATGTTGAATTACATTTATTGATTTTCAAATGTTAAATCAATTTTACATTCCTGGGGATAAACTTCATTTGGTCATAAAGTATTATCTTTTTAATATAATGTTTCATTTAATTTGTTAGATAGTGTCGAGAATTGTTGCATCTATATTCACAAGGTACATTAGTCTCTAGTTTTCTTTTCTTGAAATGTCTTTATTTTGGTTTCATATCAGGGTAGTGCTGGCCTCATAGGATGAACTGGGAAGTATTCCCTCCTTAAGTCTTCTGGAAGAGTTTGTATGGAATTACTGTTATCTCTTCCTTAACCATTTGGTAGAATTTAGCGGTGAAGACTGGAGATTACTTTGTGGGAAGGTTTTTAACTATCGTTTCAATTTCACTAATAGACATAGAGCTATTCACATAATCTCTTTCTTCTTGGATGAGCTCTGAATGTGTCTTTTAAGGAATCTGTCCATTTCAACTAAATTAATGAATTTATGGGCATAAGGTTGTTTCTAAATCCCTTTATTATCCTTTTAGTATCAGTAGAGTCTATAGTGATGTCAACTCTCTCATTCCTGTTATTAGTAATTTCTGTCTTCTCTTTTTTTCCATTTCTCTGGCTAGAGGTTTATCAGTCTTCTCAAAGATTGATTTTATTTTTCTCTATTGTTTTATTATAATATGTTATATAAGCAAAAGTAATGATGTGGGATTTATAACATGTAAAAGCAACATACATTCCTACAGTAGCATAAAGAGTGGAAAGAAAGAAACAGAAATACACTATGATAAGGTTCTTAAACTTTATGTGAAGTGGTGTAACACCATTTAAAGGTAGACTGCAATAAGTCAAACTCTAAAGCAACCAATAAAACAATACAATAGTGTAATAAGTCAGCAAAGGAGATAAAATGGAGTTATAAAAAAATATGCGAAATGATCTCTCATGGTGGTTTTTATTTGCATTTCCCTAGTGACTAATGAAGTTAAGCACCCTTTCACGTGCTTATTGGCCATTTATATATCTTTGGAGAAATGTCTATTCAAATCCTTTGCTCATTTTTTAACTGGCTTATTTGTCTTTTTATTGAGTAATAAAGGTTCTTTATATATCCTGAATACCAGACCTATCAGATAAATGATTAGCAAATATTTTGTCCCATTCTACCAGTTGTCTTTTCATGGTCTTGATGATATCATTTCTAGTGCCCCCATTCCAGAAAGTTCAAGAACATGGTGATATCATGCCAGAGAAGCATTTTGGCTTCCCTGGTTATTCTTTCTTTATTGTGCTTTTGATCTGTTTCTCTCCGTCTAAAGTGAGACTGATCTCTACAATTATCAGCCCCTTGGAGCACATGGATACAAATGCTGCATGATTGTGGTATGTCAGAGTTTTCCTCTCCTTACTCGTTTTTGCTGATTAGACAGCAATGGTCTAACATTTGCACTTACGTGCACATAGTAAAACATGCATATAAGTCTTCTTAGCAGAACCGAGACTTAACTGTCTTTTTCTTTTCCTGGAAAATTATTTTCCCATCCACCAAAAGCTGTTGCTTGCTGCAATGAGATACATGAAGAATTACCTTGCTTCTTTCTGATTTCAGCTGTCCCCAATCTCTTCATGCTGGAAACACTGGATTCTGTGAAGCTGGCAGACAGAGTGAACAGTTCATGGCAGAAAAAAGGTTCTCCCGAAAAGTTAAAAGTTATGGTCCAGATTAACACCAGTGGAGAAGAGAGTAAGTGACCAGAACTGTATTGTAGATTTTTCCTCCCCCTAGGACGGTGGAAGCCCTGGACGAATGGCAGGCCCCATTTATCTAATAGCTAAGGTTACAGAAAGAAATCACAGACTTTTACGTAAGCTCAGTAGTGTAGGATCTAAATGGCACAATGACATCCACGCCAGCCCACGTAACCTCCTTTAATACATCATGATTTGTTATTTATTAATTTTTGAGGAGGCAGATGGATAATCAAGAAGGGGATTGTGATTTTGATCTCCTGAAAATTCCCAGAAGTCACCATCACTCCTAAAAGAAGCTGCAAAATTACATGAGAACTTACTTTTCTTGGGTCCTAAAAAAAATTTACTTAGTGTTACATTGGGAGAAAATAGAAGGAAAATCACTGTGAGCATCAGGCAGTGAATATCATTACAGGGCCTGGGTTAACAGCGTAACATACTGAACAGAACATGGGCTTTGAAATCAGATACAGCTTGGGTTTGAGCTCCACCGCTTTCCAGCTTTGTAATCTTGCATAATCCCTCTGTATCTCAGTCTCCATCCATGTCAGGCAATGATAACATAATATTGTTGTGAGGATTGAATGTGCTAACACAGGTACAGCTATTGGCATAGAACCCTGCCCATCTTCCTTGTTAGCAATTTGTTTACAGATCAGTCCCCTGCTCCCAACCATCTGAGCACCAGTATTCACCAAGTCTTAGCATGAAGGAGTTCACTCTAGGCATCTGTTTTCCAAACAGGCGCTGGAGTCAGGCTACCGGGGTTCAAATCTAGTTTCACAGTTTCTATTTGTGTGATGTTGGAAAAGGTACTGAGCTTCCCTGTGTTTCATGTTTGCAATAGAGATAGTAAGAATACTTACTTAATAAAGTTACTGTATTGCAAGAAAAGCACTTAGGATTTGCCACATATGCCTGGCACATAAGTTAGTGTTCAGTAAATTTTAACAATTATGGTAAATTTGAAATGGACTCCAGATCAAGACTGTTACATCATTTCTTGATAATTAGCTATAATTTTCCCTAATTAAATATTGAAATAAGTGTTCTTAGCATCTACATTTGATAAATGAGGGAAAGACAGTATCAATAATCCTTATAACTGCGTAACAAATAATCACTTGCTGCAGATTCCTCCTCTAGTGGTTAATTAGCAAGTTCAGTTAAATTTAGCAAATATATAGTCAGAACTGTGTAATATATACTTTACATATTTTACAACTTTACTAATAAATTATTAAAACTATAGAAATACCAGGTTTGGGGGAAAAAAGCTCAGAGGTTAATCTGGCATTTTGGCAATATGAACTGTCTTGGTATCCCAAGAAAATCAGTGTTCTTTCTTTTCCCTGTACTCTAGCTGTTCTCAGCTCAGATATTGAGACAGAATCAGGAGAGTTCAATTTATAGCTCTTCTCTTGAGAAATTGAGAATCTGACCAGGAGGGGAACTACATGAAGACCTCAAGTATAAAGTACTCTTTTGGACTTGAGAACAAGAAGCCCACTTGTCTGAGGGTCACCTTCTCTATTACAAAGGAGGGATGAAAATGGACCTATCTCTGGCTATTTAAAACATTTTGGTATAATGATCTTCAATTTTTTTATTTTTTTTTATTTTTATTTTGCGTGTGTGTGTATGTGAAGGTAAACATGGCATCCTACCTTCAGAGACAATAGCCATGGTGGAACACATAAACACCAAGTGCCCCAGCCTGGAATTCGTGGGGCTGATGACCATAGGAAGCTTTGGGCATGATCTTAGTCAAGGACCAAATCCGGACTTCCAGGTACTGGGGGCCAGGGATAGGGGATTGCTCATGTGCTAAAGAAACATCTTAGCAAATGCTGTTGCAGGGTTGGCTATTATAGAAAACTTCAAAGACACCCCAGATGCTGTCTTTCAGGCATTATAACCCTCTTCTGAACTCTTTACATTAGGAAAAAAGAACAGGTTACCGAAACCCTACAGACCTTTCTCAGCTCAGTTTGAACCTGGCTAAAACACAGTCTTCAGAAAATGAGCTGCTTCTTCTCCAGGGACTGATAGTTTTCTTAAAAGTAGGAGAATTTGAGGGGGGAAAAAAACCATTCAGTAACTACTGGCCATTTTGACAGGCCTTGAAACCATGAGAAATAAATAATCTTAGTCAGAGATGTTCAGATTCAGCCACTTTCAGGCATCTCTAGAGGGGCAGGAATGAAATAGGTGTCACACTTGTCTTTCTGTCAGATGTTATCATCCCTCCGGGAAGAGCTGTGCAAAAAGCTGAACATTCCTACTCACCAGGTTGAGCTGAGCATGGGCATGTCCATGGACTTCCAACATGCAGTAAGTGTCCTCCTGGGTACCATGTGATGGTAGGGTCCCAAAGCCACAGCAAGAATTAGTTTTTGCTGGAGAAACCTTTGAAATGCCTCATTGTAACAATAGGGCATCCAATAGCAGTGGCTCTCAACTATTCTAATATTCCCCCCCCATTCTTTTTTTTAAGTATATTTTATCACCCCCTTCTTTTTGAAATGAAATGTATAGAAATTATGGCCTAACGTATAGTTTAATTTTTTTTAATGTAAAATAATTTCTTAAATGGAACCTAATGGAAAATAAGAAAAAATTAAACTGCAGTTTTTCAAAAGGCATTTTGCTGGGTAAATGCTTGGGCATAGATATATGACAGTAAGCAGTAAGTTGTGGTGAAGTCTGAGGCTTAATCTTATGTGTAGACTCACCATGAATGCAACAGTTATAAAAATATACTTGATACAGGTGTGCTATATTGTCAACTCAAATACATGATTTTCTGTAACAGTAAATAACTTAACAAAGTTCCAGAAGTCAAAGTATAAACTTCCCTCTGTGTAGACAGTAGTTGCATTGCTGGAAAATTATATATATTAAAACAGTGCAAAAATACTTTGTGTTTTTAAGTAAAACGGAATTAGATCCTGTGCAGAGATGATGATAAGGCTTTTTCATCTACCTGGCCAGGGAACATGAGAGAGGTGTGTGTGCTGCTGTGTCACACACACATGTGCACACACACACATGTGCATGCGCCAGGACATCTGGTATACCTGTGAAAGCCAAGGAAATCCCGACTTATTTCTAAACCACCCCTCCGAGGCCATGTCGCCCCCAAGGAGAAGCGCTGCCCCGTCGTCCCCCTCAGCTGCATTACCTCCCTTCTTAGAGGCCCCTCGAGCGCTGGCTGCTGTTCATTGGAGTTTACTTGGCCCCCGATGCTTGCTCTTCTTTCCCACAGATTGAAGTAGGATCTACGAATGTTCGCATAGGAAGCACCATTTTTGGAGAGCGAGACTACTCAAAGAAGCCTGCCCTAGACAAGTCTGCAGCAGACCTGAAAGCCCCCGCGGAGGTGACACAGGCACATTGAACCAAGAAACAGCCAGCAGTGGCTCACAGCCCGTGGGCCCTGTCCAGGAAGACTTAACTATGCACTCACCTGGATTTCCATTTTGATATTCCCCGGTTATAGCACAACCATGCTCTCCTCGTGACCTGGCGAGAGCATACCGAGGATCACGTGTACTGGTGGAAACCGTCTGTATGTAGTGTCTGACCAAGGAGGCTTGCCTCAGGTAGTAGCTTTGGATTGGATTTGAGAAATCCCAACATTTCTGCAGAACAGATACCAAATCAATAGCCAGGAACTGAGTTCAGTATTGAACCCTGTCCAGGAGCACCAACCAACCCATGAATGCCTTTCCCAGGTTAAAATTAGGTCACAGATGCCTGTAATCACCAGAGTCAGAGGAATTCCCATTTATCATTCACTTTCACAGAAAATCCCCTGTGGTTACCAAGTTCACGCAAACCCCTGCTGAGCAATCCTCTTTGCTGCCCTGGAGCAAGCCTCCCCCTGCCCAGCCCACCCCATTTCCACCCGCTCAGTAAATATTTCCCTCTACTCTGGAATAGCAGTACAATGTAACTTCAGGAAGTGGTTCCAGTTAACGCTCCAAACCCAAATGGTTGTTGATGAGAATTTGTGCCATTGACCACCCCGTGTTGTTGACCCTGAAAATTGTAGGGGTAACATAAATGGGACTTGGGCCTTTCCGAGATCCTTCTGAAGAAACAGGACTTTGAGCTTTTTCCCCTGGGCCCCACAGTGATGAGAAGTTAAGGATATGATTCTCTTATGGTGATTTCTTATCAAAGACCAGTGAGTCTCATAGCTCCCCAGAAATGAAAGGCTCCTTCAGTGCCAGTTCAGGTTCACAGTCCCAACCAGGCCTGACTCTAAGGTTCCTGCTCCTGAGGAGCGCTTTCCACACCCACCTGTAGGCCACCCCCGCCCCCCTCCACACACACACACAGACACACACTATATTCATAAGCCAGAATTGCAGCTCTTCTTGTTTGTTAAGAGACCAGCAGCAGGATACTTTGAGCTGGGTTGCTCATTTCCTAGATGGCGTTTTCCTATTTATTCAAACCCCAACCTTTAATTTTATGAAATAATTTTCAGAAGAGGATGCTGCCGCTGAATGTAATTTTGTAAAACTTCAAGCGTTATGATCCCTGTACTGTTTCCGTCAGAGCTAGTGTGATATTTCAGAGTCTATTAAATAAAAATGCGAGTTTGAATTATGCCATCTGTGCCAATTACACAGCAATTAAAAAGATTTATTTTTTATGACCTGGTGTAGTGAGTGAGTATAACAGGAGAGGGGCATTGGAACCGACAGGATGCAGCTGTGCCCATCACTGGCGTCACACCAGCTGGCTTGGGAGAAGGGTTTCCCTTGAGTCACAGATGCAGCCAAAGCCACACCATGGATGAAAGAGGAATTCCGAACTTCCAAGGGCAAGAAAATGAAATGTTGGCATTTCAGGAATTAACAAAAATAGAGTTACCTACCTCTTGCTGCAAGAAACTTTTAAATTGCCTCTAGATGGCGACATTGACTAACCTGCCGGGCAAGCAGTACGGCTCCGCGATCAGCCAATTACCTTGGAAGGGACTCACCCTTCACCTCATACCCTCTTTACGGGGCAGACATGGAGGCCAGAGAGGACACGATTTTCCAGAGCAATACAGCTGACTCCCGTAGAGCCACTAGGTTCCTTCGCTCCCTTGCTAACTCAGCCGAGGGTCCCAATGGTGGCTGTGGAGCGCTTCGGAACAGGCGAAATGGTCTGAGCAATAACGGGCTCTCTGGCTTTTGCCCAGACAGGGAGAACAACAAAGGAGGTGAGCCACGGGAGGCTGAGTCAAACCCGGGCAAGGAAAGTAAACCTAAGTATGACTGTCCGGTGTACCCACTGCAGGCTAGGGCTTTGGCGAAGGGAAAACTGAGCAAAGCTGTGGCTGTCTTTTGTTATTGTACATGGTGAGCCGCGGGACTGAAAATTTCTAGATTTTCATCAAAGCAATGACAGCATCCTCAGCAGGTTTCCTGAGTGACAATAGCATGCTGCCCTGGGCCAGACCCACCCATACAGCCCCGCAGCCTCTCACTCGAGAGCGCTGTCAGCCGCTGCCCGGTGCCAGCCTCAGGTTTGCACGCCCCGAGGCGCCCAATAATCTGTCAAGGCTTTGTCCTCAGAAGTACTTCATGGATTCTGACTGTTGCATCTCTTAACAAAGCATCCTCTTAATACTCCAACTGTACCCCCTGCTTTTTAAAACATTCATGGCACATGAAGCTCTGTCCCATGCATTCTCTCATTTTCCCCACAACATTTGGTAGGGGAATTTAGGCTGTTTGCCAATAACCCTTTGTGGATCGGGCACTTGTCTGAGGTCAGAGCTGGTTGGGGACAGGGCAAGAAATAAACTCAAGACTCCAGAGCTGGGCCACTACACCACACTGGCATCTTCTGTTGTCTCGGGCTTTAATAATTGATAAGCAGCATATTCTTAGACTTACAGGCTTAATTTAAGAGAAACTTATTACCATAAAAGAAATGCATGTTTTTAGCCTATTATAATTGTTGAGAACTGACACATCTTAATGAGGAACAAACTTCAAACCACAAGCAGCGGGCATGAGAAAGATGGAGAGAATTGAACCCGGCCTGAGTGCAGTTAGTCTCCCCCTTCTGTCATCCATTTTCCCTAATTCCTCCCCCACATTCAGACTGTCCCACAGGCCCCTGGGCTCTGACAGCACAGCACTGTGCCCCTCATCCCTACAGCTAGACTGGCAATAACAGACTGGCAATAGATTGTTCTCCAAGGCTGGACAAGGAGCAATGAGGTCCAATGGGACAATCTTAAAATCCAAGATCTCTTTGCCCTTCCAGGAAAAAAAGTGGCCCTGTGCTTCCTTCCAAAGCTCTGAAGGAGGAAGGCCTCGCCCACCAGTTCCTGAAGGGCTGCAATAAGGGTGGATGTCGTTATGGTACAATTGGAAATGATTTTCTCTGGGAACTGTCTTTACCGTGAAATCAGTTGACGCTGTTACATCAGCCTCATACTAAAGGCGAAAGAATCCAAACCATCCACCAAGATGTTTTACTAATCTGCCCTCTCCCCTCAGGAAACACGTAGGTAAAGAAAAGAGCTTTCTTTTTCATCCAGTTTGCATGGACGGCTATACATGGTTGAGTAGCTGTTTACAAGGCAGAGGCCCTTAACCTTAAGTTCCTCTCCCATAATCACTTCAAGGTCCCAAGGGACCTCAGAGTTAACACTGTCTGTCCTATAAAGTCCAGCACAGATGAGCCAAAATGGCCTGAGGTGGGGACTGAGGGGGCACCTTGGGTACCTTTCTTATATTGAAAATAAATTTTACAAGCTCAAGCTCCTGAACTTTGAGATCACTAAGGAGCGAAAGCCACCCTCGGAGCACCAGAGTGCCACTAAATGGCTCCCTCCCACTGGCCGGCTGCGCCACCCCCAAGGGCATGTGCTCCAGCAGAGGGAGGGAGCTACGCTACTCCCGGCTTCGGAGCGAAGCTTGACCCAGCTGCCAATCTCCAAAATAAAATCAATGTGTGACCTTATTCACCAGCTGTACTGAAGAAACTAGCACAAACTAGGGCCAACTTTGAAGCCAAAAAGGGAAGATGAGATGTTGGGAGAGAGAGAGGGAGGGGGAAAATCTTGGCTGGACATGAAAGGTGTCTTGTCTGTCTGTTCCCCATTAGGCGCAATTCTCTTGCAATCTGCAGCCTCGATATAATTCTCTTGACCAGAAACTCTCCGGAGAGATAGTGTCAGAAGGAAAAACAAAGAGAATAGCATCTCTGACGGCAAAGTCGCTTAAAGGCCTATTTGGGAGGGAGAGGTTGCAGGAAGGCATGACAGCACACAGGGGAGGGCACTCCTCCACATGTGGAGACACATTACCCTGGGAAGGGACAAGGCCAGGCCAGGAAGGGGAGCCCTGGAGAGGGTTGTGTGCAAGGCAAGGCCAGCCCCAGGAAGCACAACTCCCAGCCCTTCTGCCCTCCCAGCACCTCTGATGCCTCAAGATCCATCTTGTGTGGCTTTCTCTACTGTGCACTCAACACATAAATCCATGGTACTGGGTTTCTTCCGGCCCCATGATGCATTGAGGGAATCCAGAAGGCTTACTCTAGAAAACAGTGATCCCAATTTGTCCTAACTTCACTTTCCCATTTCTGACCACCACCAGCAGCCTAGAACCCAGTTATCCCTGTGAGCTGGCAGCCAGCCCCCCAGGCAGCGAAGGCCCATTCTCCCCAAGCTCCTTCGGCCTGCCTGCCTTTGAGCGAAGGGGGCTAGTGTTAGGAAAGCCAGGCCCCACCCTTGCCTGTAGGAGCCTGGGGGTGAGGACTCTGGAGTGGAGGGGGGTTGTGCAGGGAAGGAGAGGGTGCAGTTCCGTGCTCAAGTTTCTGGGGCAGGCATCCTGTTATAAGAGAGAACTTTTTTTAAAGGAAGAAAAACTAATCAGAAGAAAGAAGCAAGAGCTTTTCCCTGCCTTTCGGACTTGTTTATTACTAGGATATCTGATTTCAGCAGAGGAAGCCGGCACTGAAGCAAGGTTTTTATTGGCCGTGAGCAAGAGGAATTCAGGGTTTGCCTTTGATTTGGCTTCCCCAGAACATGAGGCACTGAAGAGTGCTCGCTGCTTTGATGGAGCAGCTCAGGACTTGGGGGCCCCCAGAATTCCCTGTTTTCTACAGCACTGGCTAAAATTCCCTTTGGAGTATGAGGGTGGAGCAGGGGTCCCAGAGTGGAAGGTGACCTCATAAACATTTCAGAAAGGAGAGCAAAATAGGGGATAAAGGTAAAAAGTTCTGAAATTGGCTCCAGGGGAGCCCAAGTGAGGCCATGTTTGCTGCCCCCCTTCCCTGAGTGGGGACCCGGAGGAGGGAAGGTCTGGTTTGGATGAAAGCACAGTGTCTCCAGCAGACAGAGCTGGGCGGGCTGCAGTCAGGCCTGACCTGATGGTTTCAATGTGTGAGGAAGATAAAGCCAGAGATCTACAGGGGCAGCCTTTGCCAACAGCCCTCCTCGGCTGGGCCGGGCTGGCCCCTGAGGAGGGCGGATTACCAGCTGGGCCCCAGGCTGGAAGAGCTGCTGCTGATCCCCAGAGCTCCCCACAGACACCTCCACACACAAACACACACACACAGCCGCTGTTCAAGCCTGGAGCCCCAGCCGGCCCGATCTGCCTCCTGCTGGCTTCCAGAGTGGGGCATCTACACCACTGGAAAGAGAATGTCCCTCCATTCGAGGCTTCTGGGTGAGCCCAGCTGCCTTCCTTTCTCCCCTTTGCCCTGGCAGCTGAGTCCTCTAAGTGTCCCATGCTTTGCCTTGTGCTGACCGGCGAGGGAGGGCATCAGCCACTGCAGGCGCTGGGGCCCTGGCACCGGCACGGGTTGTAGAGGGCGGCCCCTCTGTCGGAAGCGGGTTCTGCCTGGGTATGGCTCTCTCCCTTTTCCAGGTTTGTGACCAGAGACTGTAGGTCCAGGTGGGCATCACCTCCCTGTCTGCGGGCGTGGGTCTTCACAGGCATTTCTGTGCGTGCCTCTGTGACTGATCATGGGCCTGTCTCCCAGACAGAGCATGCGCCTTGGCTGTGGGGTTGGCCGTCCCTAGCAGGGCTCTGCTCACCTGGGAGGCCCAGGCCCACTTTGGCAGCCACGGCACCGCTTGGCACTCGGAGCTGAGGCCCAGAGCCTGGGGCATGGGGTGGGGAATGGGGGAACAGGGCCCTCACTGTGTCCACTTCAAGGAACCCAGGCATCAAAAGGACTTTATGCAGTAAGTTTGGGAACCTACAGGGAGAAGAGCTGCAGGAGTAAAAGTAGATGGCCCCACTGGGGGAGGGAAACACACACACACACACACACACACACACACACACACACACAGAGTGCTTGCTGCAAGACTGACACCAGTCTGTTTGGGTGTGAATTCCAAATTTGTTCTTTACCTGTCAAATTAACCTGGGCTAAAGAATTTACCCCTTGGTGCCTCAGTGTCCTCATCTGTAAATAGGGATGATATTAAGAGCAACCGCCCCATGGTGAAGATTAAATGTGATAAAGCACGTAAAGTGCTGTGCACAGAACCTGACACAAAGATAAAGCTCAGTCAAGGTTAGGGACCGCACACTGGACCCGGCCCAGCTGGGCCTTGCAGTCTGTTTGAATCTCACTGGAGAAACAGGGTGCAGCACTGATGGGCAGAGCAGATAAGTGCTGTTGGGAAAACTCTTGCCTTCCTGAGTAAACGAAACATGATCCTCTAAGGCCGAGGAGGAAGGGGTCCCTCCAAGAAACAACTAAAGCCCTGGGTGCCCACAACAAGCTCCCTCCTGGGTGTCTCAGTGAGTGTAGCTGTCACACAGGGCTGGACATGCGGAGGTGCAAAAGCCCAGCTTCCCCTTAACGCACTGCCCAAACATGGGCACCCAAGCCTTCCCTTTCCCTCCCCACAGCTTTAAACTAAGACCTAACTAGGGACCGGGACATTAAAAACAGCAAAATCAGCTCAGAGTGAAACCAAAACTGGATACTCTGGCTCCCACACTCTGGAAGTCAAGACACCAGTGACACGCCCAAGCTGCCGGAGTGTGTCCCCAGGATGGGAGGCCCAGAGAAAGGACTCCACTTACATTCCTCCCAGCCTCCCCTCCATGACCATAGCCTTCCACGGCCCAGAGGCAGCCCGGTAGGTCTTAGGTAATAGACCGGACCTCATGCACAGAAGTTTGACCTTGACCTTCCAGAGAAGGAGAGAGAGGAGGATGCACAAAAGGGAAAAGAGAGAAGAGGAGAAAGAAAACACAGAGACAGGGAAAGGAGGAGAGAGAGAAGACAAAAGAGATAGATTCCAAGGGCCAGTCCCAGAAACCAGCTACAACCCACCATGCCCCATGAAGACAGCTGCCGCAGGGAATCGGGGCTCCGGGCAAAGACAGGCTTTCCCCGAAAATTAGAAATGCAGCCTGCCAGGCTGCTGACGAGCCTCCACTGTGTGTAAATGAGGGTGTCTCTCCTACTTGCCCCAAGCCTGATGACTAACCCATGGAGAAGGGGCCATGATGTTGGGAGAGGGCCACCGTGACCCAGAGAACTGGGCTTGGAAATCCATGGAGAGCCCCTGGCGGGGGAGCTCCTAAAGGTTGGATGTGCAAACCCACTGCCAGACAGGGAAACTCTCCCAAAGACTACGCCTCGCTCAGGGAACTGAAAGCAGGATGAGGTAAAAGCCACCTTTGCAGGGTAGGATGGGGAGGGATCATTGCTTTTCATTCTAGGCTCTTCCACACTGTCTCATTTTTTAATCATAAGCATGTACTGCTTTGATAAAAATATTTTTTGTCAATAGTGGTCAGGCTAGACGGAGGCTTCACTGTGGAGGAGCGTTCGACGTTTGCCTCAACCTCGGCCCAGCCTTGAGCCCTGCAAAAGGAGACCCCACTTCTCAGCCTCAGCAGCCCTCCTGGGCCGGATGCCGGGGCTGACCCCAAACACTCCGGGCTTGTCCTCCACCTCTCCTCCAGCCCAGAACAGCACCTGCCACTTTCTCCACGAAACAGCTTTTTTCTCCTCTTCTTTTCTCTTCAGTGCTGCCATAGGCCTCCCCAATGGCATGTGAGCCTGGGCCCTGAGTTGGAGAAACCAGAGAACCACACCTGCCCACACTCACCCACCTTGGTGCAAGGTAGCAGGTGGACTGGGAGGGGTGTCTCTCCCCCTTGCTCACTGCGCTCCATCCACCCCCACAGGTCCCTAATCCCTCCTTGATTGGACACAGGAAGTGCACTCCCACCTTGCTGCCACCTGCTGCTCCCTCTGCCTGGAATGCTCTGTCCCCGCAAATCCATGGGGCCTGTTCCCTCCTCCCTCCAGAGCTCCGCTCAAACTTTGCCTTGTCAGAAAGGTCTTCCCCATCATTCCCCCTTCCCTTACCCTGCTTAATTTGGCTTCATCGATCTTCTACCACCTACTAGGTGACACATGTGTACGGTGTATTTGTTTATTGACACATTACCTGGCCCCCTCTGCCATAATGTTAGCCCCATGGAACCACGGACTTTCTTTTGCTCTATTGCTGTATCTTCAGTGCCCAAAACAGTATGTGACACATGCCAGATACTCGATAAATTTTGCTTAAATGAATGACTAAGGTCTCAGTAACACTTTGTTGAACAAGTTAAATAAATGTCTCCTCTATATGCTGGGCACTAACCTAAGCTAAGTATCAGAGAAATAAAGAAAAGCATTCCCTCTCCTGGGATGTCACATTCTAATGAAAGAGTCAAATATGTAAGCAGTGAACTATAACAAAGAGCAAAACTATGTAGGTACCAATAAGAAAAACGGCAGGTCCTACGTGCTGCAAGTTAGTTCGCAAGCTAACATTTCCTGAGGGCTTGTATGTGCCAGGCTGGGGTGCTCTCTGACACCAATCAATTCTCCAATTCTCTGACATCCACTGGGTGTCCTACGATTTAATTCAATTCTGACACTGACAACTCAAAGTTAGTGTAGACCTCCCAGGCTAAGGGCTCAGTCCCACAAGACTCCCTCTACTTCAGATGTCAGGTGCAAGTCCCAGGCTACCTAGACATCTGACTGACTAGCTACAAGTCATCAGAGAGTTCCACAACTCCCTCTTCAGTTGTGATATTTTCTCTCTCTCTCTCTCTTTTTTTTTTTCCTAGAACAGCTCATAGAACTCAGGAAAAACTTACATCTGCTGGTGTATTATAAAGGAAATAGTTCAGGAACAGCCAACTAGAAGAGACACATAAGGCAAGATATGGGGAGGGGGCATGGCGTTTCCTCAGCCATTCCAGGTCTGCCACCCTCCCAGCACCTTGATGTGGTCACCAGCCTCTCTGAACTTCATCGCTCAAGGCGGTTTATGAAGTTGAATCTCCAGCAGCCCCCTCCCTTTCCTGGAGGCTGGTGGGTGGGGCTGAGAGTGCCAGCCCTCTAATCACTTGGTCCTTCTGGGGACTAGCCCCATCCATCGGAGGTCATCTAAAAGTAGCACCCTAAATTATCTCATTAGTACAAATACAGGTGTGCTCAAAAAGTGTCCTTTGGAATAACAAAGCATGCTCAGTTATAAAGTTACTCAGGAAATTCCAAGAGTTTTAGAAGCTCTGGGTCAGGAACCAGGAACAAAGGCCAAATATGCTTTTGTGCCATACTTCTCACCGGTGCTTCATTTACATATGTCCACATAAGAAATGTCCAGACCTGTAGAGAATTTTTATGTGTTTATTTGAGCCAAACTGACAACAATCGCCAGGAAGAAAAATCTCAGTGGACTGAGAAAATGCTCTGGGGAATGGCAGTTTTGCAGCTTATTTTATACACTGGAATTAAAGGAGACATGAGGAGGTTACATGAACTCCTGGTGGAACGTTAGGGAGGCGGGAGAAAGCCAAGAAGAGAAATTTCTGAGATTGTATAAAAAAGCAAAATGGAGACACACATACTTCCTTTACGTTGGTGGGCACAGGATAGTTAATACTGAACACGGCACAGAGATGGTATTCAGAGGACAAGATAACGAAGGGTTCTGTTGTCTTGTGCTCTACTGGACAAGGTTACTGTGTGACTTCGAAGTTATCTTACGCACAAAAAGACAATAGACAGGCTCAGTTAAGGTAAAGGTTGACTTTTGTCAAGGAAGCTACAGGCCTAGAATGAGACTACCTGCCATGACTCACTTTTAGTTGGGAACTTTTATGTTCAGACCGTCCTATATGGTCACTCTCCATCTCTGTGTCTGTAAGACCTGCCATGCAGGCCTCCCCTGAGCTTGTCGGGTTTGGTATGTGGCCCCTTTTTCATCCACACATACCTGATATCATGATCACAATCATCTGAGGCAAATAATGTTTTTATTTCCCATTTCGCAGATGAGAAAACTGAAGCCTAGGTAAATTAAGTGACTTGCCCAATGTCACATGATTAGTAAAACGAAGAGACGGGGCTTGACTTCAACTCCAGAGTTCATGCTCTTAGCCACTGTGCTCATAGTGAGGAAATAGTCCATTACCTGGGAGAATGTGAGTAGATTTCACTCAGAGCATGAGTCACGTTTTAAGGGAAACGGAGCTTGTAACTCTGGAAATGGCTAAATTATATATAGGTACCTGGTATGTGGTGAAACCTGAGCACCAAAGGGAAGCCCTTGCAGCCCCAAAATATTCTAGCTAGAAATGAAATCTCATTCACTCCTTCCAGCTAAGAACACTCAGTGTGAAAGTTCCAACAGGACAGGCAGCTCAGCACAGCCCCCACAGGGAGGTACGAGACAGGAAAGAGGGGGACAGAGCGCTCAGAAGACTCCAGGAGAGCCGTCCAGCGGGGAGGTGCGAGAATGAGCGGGGCGTGTCATAGACTCAGTGCCTCCACTGTCTTTGTAAGCTAGTAGAGCCTAGAGAAAGGTCACGTTTGCATTATCGATTCAGCTATGGGCTACGGCCTTACCGATTGCTGTCCTGGGCCTGTGTTACGACCTTGCCTCTGAAAGACAACAAGGCACAGGGGGAGCGAGAAAACCTGAGACGTAAAGGCGAGCGCCCGGGGTGGGGCCCCCACAGCAGGGCTTGAAGCTGGCCCGCGCTCTGACTCTATGCGTGTGTATGGCCTCCCGACAGCCCTTGTTCACCCCCCACTTTCTTCTAGATGGATAATGAAGCTCCCTTTAAAAGCGTCTGTCTTCCTTGACTCCATTGGAAGAACAGGAGAGTGGATCCTGGTTCTACTAACAGCCCTGGTTTGGGAAAGGACATCTTAACGGTTCAGCTCAGAGAGGGACCCGGGAATCAAACTGGGGAAAGCTCGAGGGGAGGGAAACCCATGGGGTAATTGTTGAGAGTCCCTTCCCTCCCCTGGAAATGAGAGAGCACGGCCGTTAGAAGTTTGGAGGCCGGGATACCCGGTCCAAATCCTGGTTCTATTACTTATTCACTGTATATCCTTGGGCAAGTTGCTATTAAGGAACCTCTTTGCCTTTCAGTTCCCTGTCTGTTAAAAGTCACCTTCCCCCTGTTGTGAGGACTAACTGAGCTACCTCTTACAAAACGCGGTCAGAAAGTACCTGGCACGTGATAAGCATTTAGTGATGTCACCCTCCTTGTGCACAGGTCCTCGGCAGCCCCGGTCTGCTCCAGTCCTGGGAAGAGGGGGCCCTGCCCGTTTTCCCATTCGCACGCTCAGCTTCTCCTAGTGAAGGGCCTGGTCAGTCAGCAAGGAAAAGCCCCCAGCCACTCCCTGACAAGGGGGAATGAATCAGCATTGAAGCCGGGGACAAGAGAGAGGTTGGCTCACAGCTGGCACCTGGCAAAGACAAGAGTTTTGTTGTTGTTGTTGTTGTTGTTGTTTGAGAGGGGCATAGCAGATGTGGGTCCGCAGACCCTTAAGAGAATAATTATGGTCTGAAGAGTCCTGTGGATTATACTTCGGCCCTAGATTGGACTAAAACTTGTGGTAAGCTCCGCTCCCATGCTTCATCCTGCCAGGGTTACTTCAGCCTCGTCCTTATCATCACGGTACGTTATCCCCACTCCATTCAAGTGCTTATCACACACTAGGGACTTTGAGCAAACTCCCTAGCTAGATTTCCTGAGGCTGTGAACAAAGTTTGAGTTACCCTTCTATCTGAAACAAACCTCAAGACAAAAAGATTTTCGTGTAGGCCACTCATGCACTCCACCCTGCACCTCTGAGGACAAATAACCGGGAGCTCCTATCAGAAAAGCTTTGAGTGACGGGGAGAGGAGAGCGCTTAAAAAGGAATCAGAAGGTAAGTTCGCAACCCTGGTTCCTTATCATAGCTCAGTGAGTGGTTCGGTTTCTCGTGCACACTTATAAAATGGAAAAGTAACCCCAGCCCCATTCACCTCCCTGGGTGGGTAACAGAAGCCAAAAATGATGACCAACAGACAGGACAGCGTTTTGTAAACATCTTCACCAAGCACCTCATTCCCACCTGTGGGGAAGCATCACCTTATTAAATGTCATTTGGCCTCTACGCAGCTTCAGAGAATGTGTGTTACAGTGGAATTCCTTTCCAGACTCTGAGTCTCTTGATTTAGCAAAAAGAAATGACAGAAAAACTGTGTGACCCAGGCCAGGGGCCTCCTCTCCTCTTCTCTCCGAGCAGTTTTCCTCTTCTGGGCACAGGACGGTTGCAGGACTGACCCTGCCTCTGGGCAGTGGCTCTATGACACACTGGGCTCCCTTGACCTTTCCTGAGGAATGCAGCCTCAGCCTGCCTGCCGCCTGCGGAGGGCTCCTGCTGGGGGAGTCCACTGCCCTCTCTCTTCCTCTATTTGCAATCACTATTTATTTATATTTGGAAGTTGAAGGAACCAGAGCCTGCAACTGGGAGAGACTTGTGGAGCCAGAGAGGGAAAGTGAAGAAGCCAGTGTCTGGACCCTGTGTCTGCAATGGGTAAGGAAAAGTTGCTTCCCTGCAAAGAGGGGGTGGGAGATGGGCTGAAAGACCACCATCCTGGAAAAGGTACCACACACACCAGCAGGGCCAAGAACACAGAAAGAAGGTGGTGGTCACCATAGCAACCACTTTAGTAGCACAGTGAAGGGCAGAGAACAGGAGTCCTGCTCAGGGACCCCCCCCATCCCAGGCTGCCTCGGCAGCAAGGCTCTGTTAAGGGGCAGAAGAGTCAGCCTTTGTGGGGAAACTGAGGAAGCAGACGCATTGGGCCGCACTTCTCTTTTCTTCTGTCTCCAGCCCCATCCCAGCTTGCATTACAGTCCATCAAAGACCCACAGACAATTTTCATCCCATCCCCAGCTGTCAAGTTCAGAGCTGCCCCCACCCCAAGCCACCATCCCTTTGCCTCGGGTAACTGGAGGGTGCCCCCTCTAGCTCCCTCACTCATTCTCATGCCACAGTTTACATTCATAAACTATGGGGCAGCCAGGGCCCCATTTTGACTCCAGAGACTAAATACTCCAGGATGTCAACGGCTGTGTCCAAAGTCACACAGCTTTCTGACTCACAGTACAGTGCGTTTTCCACACTCCAGCACAGATCCCTGCTTTTCATCTTCTCGGGTTCCCTCACTGCCACTGCTCCACCCCCCACCCATCCCCAAGCAAACACACTCTGGGATGTAGAAAAGGTAAGAAGCCAGGCCTAGCCAGTCTGCCTTGGCCTTTGCCCCCTCCTTGGCCGAGTGACATGCACACCCCGCTGGGCAAGGTCACACCAGGAGAGGAGGGTCTGGGCCTCCTTAGTCTTTGGCTGTGTCCTGCGGGGGCTGGAGTAGAGAGCAGTGAGAGTGAGAGCCGGCTTCCAGACTGACCCATCAGGTCAGAGGACAAGGGAAGCCGTGTCTCAACAACCCCAGAGCAGTGAACAAAGTTCATTCCAAAACAGGGAGCACCAGCCATCTCTGGTCAAGCCGGCAGGTCCACGAAAGCCCCAGAGGCATCAGGGTGTAGGCTAGATGAGCACGAGGTCGGGAGGGTTTCGAGGAAAGTGATGGCGCTGAACTTGAAGGTCTGAGATGGGTCTTGTGAGGAGGGGCGGGAGAGACAAGGAGTCTGGGTTTAGGGCCGGTGCAGGGGACATGCAAGGCCTCACGCCAGCTAGCCCGCTGTCGCGCCAAGGAGGGCATTGGCTTGACTGCGTATAGGGAGGCGCTAGGGCCTAGCGGACGAGCTGGCAAGGGGAGGGCGCACCCTCGGGAGAGCGGGCGGGGTCTGGCGGCGGCGGGAGCTGCGCGGCGCTGAGTAGCCTCCATCCATGGCACGGAGCGGCGGCGGCGGCTGCAGCAGGAGCCCGGCACGATCCGTTAGGTCCCAGCCCAGCGCCGACAGAGCAGGCGACGCGGAGGGTCCCGGCCTCCACCAGCTTCGGGACACCGCGCAGAGACTCCGGCAGCGCCGCAGAGGGCCGCCTGCTCTGCGCTGACAGCCGCGCCAGCGTCCTCCCCGCCGGGGCGCTCGCCGGACATGCCCCCGGGGTGCGGCGGCGGGGACCCCGGGGCTTGCCTCCGCCCAGGGCCCCCCGCCCCGCCCTCGGGCGCCCCGGGACCCTGCTGAGCACGCCTGCCACACGCCCGGGTCCCTCCGGCCCGTGCGCAGACCGGCCCCAGCGCTGTCGGTCCCCACGGGGCTATGGGCTGATGGGCGCCGGGGGACGCAGGATGCGAGGGGCGCCGGCGCGCCTGCTGCTGCCGCTGCTGCCGTGGCTTCTGCTCCTGGCGCAAGAGACCCGGGGCGCGCCGGGCTGCCCCGTCCCCATCCGCAGCTGCAAGTGCTCGGGGGAGCGGCCCAAGGGGCTAAGCGGCGGCGCCCCCAACCCCGCGCGCAGGAGGGTGGTGTGCGGCGGCGGGGAACTCCCGGAGCCTCCCGAGCCCGGCCTCCTGCCTAACAGCACCGTTACCCTGTGAGTACCCTACTTGGCCCGCCCGGCCCGAGCCCGGACGAGGGAACGAATGGAGCCAAGACGGAAGGGGCGGGAAGAGGGGGACTGGGACGGCGCTGCCACTTCAGAGACTTTGGGACGGGCCTGAGTCCAGGCGCCGAGAAGGGAGAACTAGGGGAGAAACTAGGGCTCCAGAGGTGTGGAGGGAAGAAAGGGCTCCGGAGGGCGGGGGAGACCCAGACGGAGGCACCGCTGGCGCCCACTCACCTGCACAGGTGAAGGGGAATGCACTCTGGCAGGACCCCCACGCCCCTTGAGTTTCCAGCCTGGGCTGGTGTTGCGAATTTCGGGGGCCTGAGGTGGGTGGGATGGGAGAAAGTCTCAGGAAAAATCGACGCCCGCGGCCCACTAGGTGGCTGTGGTCATTAGCACCGCGGACGCATCCCTGGCCGGACTGGAGGAGTCTCCCGGGTTCCCCCAGCGGGCCTGGCTCCTCCAGTGGGGGGCGCTCCGTTCGCTCCCGGCTTCCAGACGGCCGGTCTACTTAAGGCGGGCGGGATGGTGGGCTCCGAAAAGTCTGCCCTTGGGGTGCAGGCGCTTCTGCTCTGAGTGAGACGCCGGCGCCCCGATTCCTCTTGGGCCCCTCTCCCGCCGCACGCATCTGGATAGTGAGCTATACGCTGGGTCCTGCATCCCGCCCTCTTCTTTCCCTCCCCTGGCTATGACACCAGCTTTGGCTCTTTCTCTATTGAATTTTGCTAAGAAAGAAACCTGGTCGAGTGGGAGGCGGCTGCCTCCCAGCCTCCTTCCGTCATCCCGTTTCCCTTTCCAGGCAGGGCCTTACTAAGCCCTCACTTTGCTAGCAACCCGACCCCAAGCCTCCTCGATAGGGGTCTGAAGTTCCCGAAGCCGCAGGAGTTAGCGACCTCTCCCCACCGCAGCGATTTCCTGCGCTGAGCATGTGCTTGGAACTCCACGCACGCCACGCGGTGAAGTGGAAGTTTGGGGCCTCGCGGCGGCCCTTTCCTTTCCTGTCATTCTGGATCCAGCCCACAAGCCGCTTCCCCTTCCCTGTCCTCCAGACCCCAGTGGCAACCGTTTCCCCAGCGCCCCTTGCCCGAGTTGGGGCTGGCTCACAGTCTGTCCGATTGTATCCAGAACAATACAGTAACGCCTCTGGTTGGGTGAGTTCAGAGGCTGCCCGCTTCCTGACAGGACAAGACTGGTCAGCCTCTGACGTTGGCTGCCTGGCCTGCATTTTCCCAGCTGGGGCGTGTGCGTGTGCATGCGTGCATTACGGGGGTGATGGCAGTAGGTCTGCCTTCTCTCGCTGCCCAGCGGCTCAGGACTATGGCCATGACCTGGGAAGGCAGCTGCGGCTGCTCATTCCAGTTCCTGCTGAGTGTCCGCTAGTGCTGAAGGGTCCAGACAGGCCCGGCATTCCGCAGCCCACTCAGTCCTGGAGGAGAAAAATGCTTGCTGTGTGAGAGGCTGGGCAGGCGACTGTGCGGAGCCCCTGCCGGGCCATGACAATTCCGCTCGGAGGGGGTATGTGTGTTTATACTGGATCTTGTGTCTGGGCTCACACACCTAGGAAGGTCGCTGTCTCTCTGTATGCCTGTTTGTTAGGATTAGGAAATCCTAATGTACTGAAGGCAGAAAGAAGGGGGGAAACATTAAAAGATGGTTTAGCAGTACATCTTAGAATGATTTGGCAACTAACCCTTTCCAGCCATGGCTAATTCCTATAGACGCCACTCCAAGGAGAGAGCGGGGCCAATACTGGGTGAGAATATATTAGGACAGGGTGGCAGCAAACATGGCTGCTAGTTCACCTTCCCATCCCAAACCATCCCCAGAGGAAGGACCCCCTTTCATCCTAGGCCACTGATCTCGCTGATTTAAGATATCTTCCAAAGCAACAGTCCCCTGAGCCCGGCCGCACATCCCCACAGGGACAACAGACAGGACAGGCCAGAGAAGACCCGGAGAGCCTCTTGGCTCATCAGCCTGGAGTATGACTGAACCCCAGCTGCAGACATATTTCTTAAGTTCTCCCCACCTCCCCCACCAGATAATCCTAATCCTGATTCCTGCTCTCCCATCCCACCCCCCACCATGCTGACTCCTGAAGGAAAAAGAAGCTGAGTTCTTCAGCAGTCGCCGGGCCAGGGTTTTCTTCTCTGGGCTCAGTCCCTCCAGCGCACCCGTCCCTACCCCCCATGCATCTTGAGGGAAGAAGGAAGAGAGGCCTGAAAAGGGGCTGCTGCCTCAGCCTGGCAGCAAAGCAAGAGGCTAAGAGCATGAAAACCTCCTCCACACCCTCCCTAACTCCTCCTCCTTACTCTTTTGCTTTTTCCACACAAATTTCCCCTTTCACCTTTTTGCCTGTCACCTGGTACAAACAGCAGGACTTGAGCCAACATCTTTTGCAGCGGCTTTATCCTCCCTCCCCCTCCCCTACTTTCCTCCAGAATGGGCCACCAGACCCCAGTCCTCTTCACACACCACCCTGCTGAAGCTTCGCAGGGCACGGGGGACTCCACCTTGGGAGATCTAGCAGACACTGGGTGCTGTGACTGTTCAGGGAAAGAAAGTGCGAGACGAGGTCCATGTCTGCAAGGAGCGTCTCTGCTCAGAGAAGGCCTCCAAGCAGTTCAATGGCATTTCTGTCAACAGCCAGCCCTCGGTTTCACCTCACCGAAAACCCTTCTACCTCCACCCTATTATCTCAACCTCTGCCTTCTGTTTTTGTAGACTGCATGCCCCCCTCCCCACATGGCTTTTTCATTCGAGGTTTTCCAGGAAAGCAGAACTCTTGGCTTCCTTCCTGATCCATCTGTCCCACCCCACCCAACCCCCAGCATCAAGCCCAGTCCACAGGACAGCTGTGGGCACTTCTGCTCCCGTCCTTTATGGGGGAAGGTCTAGTGGCAGGGTGGCTTATTATAAGGAGAACCTGGGTGTGAGGGGGAGGCGTAGACCACTGTGAGCCCTCCACCCACCCCTGGGCAGCTGCTGACGGGCCTGCCCTTTGGTTCGCAGCTCTGGCAGTTAGAGTGAGAGGGAGAGGGCATTATGAGGAATTCCAAAGAAGGACTGATAGTAGATAACTGCAGAAGGAAATCTCAGAGGAGGACCTCCCAGGACATTTGAGCAGCCCCTTAGAGGATACCAGCCAGTGTCATAAATTCCTAGACTGTTTGCGCTGAAAAGGACCTTGGAGATCAGTGAGTCCAGCCCCTAGGTCTACATTTTACCGCCGAGCAACCTGAGGCTGACAGGGGAGGTCCAGGCTCTTGCTAATAGTCACCAGCCAGCCGACACCAGCCCCAGGATTAGCTGGGCACGTTTTCTTGGCGTTCCTCTCGGCTCAGGGACTTGCCGTTCACCTGGCTGGACTTGGGACCCACTGGAGACAAAAGCCGCTTTAAAAAAAAACCCCTGTTCCTTCCCAGCAGGATCCAGGCCCTTTTGACCTGGGAACATTCCAAGGCTGGGTGGGGAGGGAGCCAGACATGGGACAGGTCACTCGAGATTCTCCCAGAGCCAACAAACCCTCATCCACTCAGCCTCTCAGTTGGGGGTAGGGAGGAGGGTTGCCCACCATATAGGCTGTCCGCAAAGGGAGAGGGGCATTTGCCACACAGATGTGCCTAGCCATGGCTGGGTCCTTTTGCTGTGAGTTTGGTGGTCTTCAGAAGCACCCTGTGGGGGAGGGACGGCCCCTTCACAGACGCTTGCTTCAGCGACAGGGAAGTGGCTCTTGAGCACAGACCTCCCTCTGGACCTCCAGCTCTGGACAGAGCCCTCCCGTCAGTGCCCCTCACCCCAGCCACCAGGATCCAGCGAGGGGAGTTTGGGGCAAAGTGTGCCAACCGCCATGCACGTAGCCTGAGGGGAGTGGAATGATGCTGGCTGGAGGGGCGGGCCCGCGCTGGCTTCCCCACCCCCTTCTCTTCCAGCCTCTTTCCCCCATATGGTTCTCATAAGGTCTGGGCTCAGAGACAGCAGCCAGAGGAAGTGGCTGTGTACAGAGAGCTTTTGTGAGGGGAGGAGGGGGGAGGGGGAGAGAGTGAAGAGAAAGAAGGAAAGAAAAGAGGGAAGAAGCAGAGGTGGGAGGAGGCTAGGATACTCCAACACACTCCCTTACCCTCCAGTGGTGCAAGGTCTCAGCTGCAACACCCCGTGTGGGGTCCGGAACCCCGCCTACCTGAAGTGAGGGGCCCAGAAGGAGTCCAAGTCCCTCCCTGACTCTTCCCACCTACCTGCCAGTGGAGCTGGAGGCAGCCAGATGCTTCCTGGAGGTCTCAGGGTCCCCTGTCCCTAGGGCACCCCGTCTGGCGCAGAATGTCAGGGTCCACGGTCCCATCGCAGGGCGAGCACTGGGCAGAGAACGGAGCCTTCTGGGGTTCGCTCATTGGCTCCTCCTGGCACCAAAGAGCCTGGAGAGGCCAGGGCACTGAGCTCCAAAGACAACACCTATAATTCAGCCCCACCAGTGGGTCCAGGACCCAGAATGGGCTCTTCGGCCTGAGTTATTCGGAACCCAAGCATGACGCCAGCCATTCCTGATCCCCAAGGCAGCCCCTTCCTACTCACTACCAAGGATCATATCCCTTCGTGGTGGGGGCGGGGGTGGGGGGGGGGCGGCGGGCAATAATCCCTAGTCCTGGGGATGAGTCTGAGAATTCCCCCCAAAGGCACAGGCAAACCAGTGTAATTTGAACCTAACCAGAAATTGACCCTTAAATTTGGGGTCATGTTTTTAAAAGGAGAGAGTGATTCTAAGTTTAAGCCACAGGGGAGTCATTGGGATAAGAACCCTTTCCTGAGGGAGAAAAAGTACTAGCCGCTTCTGCGTTCGATCCCTGGCCTTCCATTCAGTGGGCTTTCCTCGCCAAAGCTCAGGCCCGACGCCACACGGCTTGGACCAGGGCCCCTCATTCCCCCATCGCCCCAAGACAGAGCTTGCCCTGGGCCTCCCTGGGATCAGACTGGGAGCAGGGGAAGAGAGGAGGGAAATGGCCCTGGGCTGAGAAACCAGAAGGAAAATCCGGTATCTGCGAGGAAGGGGCTGCTCAGAAGGGCTGTTTATTTTCATTCCCCCAGCCCAGCCGCCCTGTTCTATTTAGAGCTCAGACACTGACAGGACAAGACTGCCTCCTCCCCTTCCTCCCTCCTGGGGGAGGGGGCATCCTTCCCAAACTCCAGAACATTCCTTTGTTTTTAGGACTGGGTGATGGGGGTGGGGGAACAGAGATGCTGGAGTTAGCTATAACCCGGGCAGCCTCCCAGGACCCATCTTCCCCGGCCCTGGGAGGGAGGCGAGGCAGATGGGGGAACAGAGGGTGTACAAGATGGATGGGGCCAGGTGAGGGGCAGGGGAACCGATCTGTCACAGAGGAGCTGGGAACGGGGCAGAGGGAGCAGGCCGAGGAGGGAATTCCAGCCTGAACTTGAGGGGCCAGACATCTCCCAGCTGGGAAGGGAAGGTCTGAGCGCCCCCCTCCCCCCGGGGCTCTTGGCCTGCTGGGAACATTGTAGTGAGGCAGAAACCCTAGACTTCAGGCTCCCAGAGTCTCCATATCCAGGATGGGAAAAACCATCAAATATAAGGAGCTGAGTCTTCTGTACAGACCCTTCTTTCACAGAGAAGGAAACCCCAGGAGAGGGGCTGGCCTGCCTGAGGTCACACAGCTCCCAGCCAGACCCTAGGGCTCCGGCTCCCGGCAGCCTCTTCCCACACTGACCATTCAGAGATGTCCCTGGGGACAGACCAGGGAGATATGCTAATCCACTTCCTCCACAGGGATTTGGAAGCCAGAGAAAAGGGCACCCATCCCCAAGCACAGCCTAACAGGTACAAGTTTACTCAGGGGGAAAATTGTCATCGCCCAGAGTAGGTAGAATTAGAGTCACCCAGGAAAAGTGCGACCGAGGTCTCTAAAGCATTCTACCAGTGTTCCCTGTCCCTCTCCCCACCAGCTTCTGGACTTTGCAACCCCTGTGGTGTCCCTGGAGAGCTGTGCTTAGAGCCAGGTTAGCTCAGGAGGGAGCTCTGCCAAGACTGACTTGGGGGTGGGGTTGGGAATGGAGGTAGCAGGAGACCGCCCCCTGACTTGGGAAAAGCAGGGCTCGGCGTGAACTCTGTCTACTGACAGCCCCCACCCCCCACCCCTGCCTTCCCTGGAGCTCTGCCCCTCCCTGCACTCATGCATTCATTCAGCCAGTGCCCCAGTATGTGCCTAGCCCCAGGCCAGGAGGTGAGAGACCCGGCGTCTGCCCTCAGGGTCTTGGAGTCTTGTCATGGAAACTGGATAGAGACTCACAAAGCAAGGCAGGATCAGGGCTTGGACTCCCAAGGAAAACTCCTGGGATGGAAAGATGAGCAATAATTTATACTTACGTATACAAGGCTGATAAAAGATTGATCTTTTCAAGTTTACTTGTATTTAAAAAGAAACACTTTCTTCACCCAAAAGCTTGGCTCCCTAGTGGTGAGACTTTAGGCTGTATGTGGAGAAAGTGTTGAAGGTGGATTGGGAGTAACTTCCCAGTTTCCTCAAATCAGGTGGATACACACTGACAGTCATTCCACCCTGCCTGACACGTCTCTCTCCACCTTCCCTGCGTGGAAGATTGTAGACGCCCTGTCTCGTTTACGTCTGAAGTACCAGTGTGTTGCACAGGGCTGAGCGTACAAAGGTGTTAGTGTAGGTTTGAAGAACGCATGAACGAACGCCTGGGCGTGACTGATCACAGCAGACTCAATTCCATGTACCCAAGTTAGGGTGCTGGGGGCCGCGAAATCCCCATCAAAGCACAGTCTCCATCTCCCACAAACACTAGCTCACCACCAGGATGGGGTGCCTGGTAGGGAGGGCAGGTTAGAGAAAAGGGGATAAGAAAGCCCCATTCACTGGAGCCATTGAGAGACTGTTCTCTTGACCTTGACCTCAGGCCCTGCCTGGACAGCTCAGCTTCAAGGCTGAGGTCAGAGGGTGACAGGACATGACCCTGTAAAGCCTAGGGAAGGAATACCCTACCTGAGTCTCCTGCTAACCAGTAAAGGTTTGGCATTGACCGGACAGGCTTCCAGCCAAGGGCCAGGATCATGGGAAGTACAGGAGTGTGGAGTGTCCTCGCCAACAATTATGTCCCCTGCAATCAGGCGAAATGGACATAAAGGACAGCCTGAAAAGGAAGGCACGCCACAGGAAGGTAGCCCATAGCCCGAGGGCGGGTGTCAGAGCAGAGCCTGTGGACCAGAGGCAGCCTCACTTCTGGAGGCCCCGCTATCCTATCGCCCATACTGAAGTGCACCCGCACCCGTCATGAAACATAACAATTATTGCTAATTGACATGATGTGATATTTGGTCGTTACTTAGTTAAGGATTTATTAATTTTAATTTTGTAACATTTATATTTCAGAGGCAGTGATTTATTTTTTTTTAAGGTTTTAGACATCTTTGTGAGCCCTGGGCACTATACCTGTGGGAGAGGCCGGGACCCCTGTGTCACCTTAATGGTCAGAACACATTATGGGACTGGGGCCTTTCTGGTGTCAGCAAGCAGACCACCCCTCCCCCTCACTGATGGTCTCCCTAAGACACCACTAAGGTACCAGCAGCAGGTGCTGGAAACGAGCCTTCCAGCCCATGAAGCCTTGGCAATGGTCTGGATTTCAGGCTCAGACTCTCCAGAAAGCCAGATCCCTGGTGTGCGGACCTGTGGTCCGTGCATCCCTGTGTGTTGTGGCAGAGTATGTTACATGTATGACTCTTCCTGCACATGGGAGAACCATTTGGTTCAGGCATGTGCTGGCCCCACGCCCCATAGAACAGCGCCCACATGACCCCTACGGGGTCATCTTTGATGTCAGGCTGGGATCTGGTGAGTTCCTGTGGCTTCCCAGAGCCCACAGGGCCTCTCTGTAGACGCCAGCCACTCGCTCCCTTGGCCTCTAGCCTCATTAGTGGTAACTCCGCTTGCTTCTGTTCCCTAAAATAGGGCGCTAGCTGGGAGAGAGTTCTGAAATGGACTCGGTGTGCCCCTTCTCCTTGGCGAGCTTTCAGATTCGGGGGTAGAGAACAGGGGACTCCAGGGACTGGCTGCCTTCCTATGAAAATTTGATGTTGGAGTGGTGGTGTGGGCGGTGGGGAGGGGAGGCAGGAAGAAAGGAGCCGAAGATGCCGGGCTGAGCCAGCCGGAGGTCTGTGAGGCGGGGCCGGCGTGGTTGGGAAGGAAACCCACCTGGCTGGCTCCGGGAGCTGCTGCAGGGCCAGCGGCTGGCGCAGGCCGAGGAAGTGTCTATCTGGTAGTTGGGGGGACGGATGCTGCTAAGATGGAGCCAAGACTGGCACTGTGTCCGCAACGCTGGAAAGAACCTTGGGGACGAGGCTCCCTCCTTCCCTGCCTGATTATTGGGGCCACCCTGCCTGTCTTCCTCCCATGAGACAGCCTAGCATGGTGGGAACGCAGTGTGAGGCTGTGTGTGAGTGTATTTTCATGTACCCCACTAGCAGCCCCCTGACTGCCAGCTTCCTACCTGCCCATAATAACGCCAGACCCACAGGGGGCACCTCCGCGAAATAAACTGACAAGCACAAGTGGGGCCTTTCTCTGATAGTCTGAGTCTCAAGTAAAATTTCCTCAGCCTCTCTCGGTTGTTAAGGCCAGAAGATCCAATTCTGGGAATCTGGGGACTTCCGTCATACAGATGTCTGCCTGCAGTCTGTCCCAGAACTGGAAATGTGGCAAGAAGGGGGCCCATTAGAGAAGGATGAAATGCTGTTTGCCTGGTGTCCCTGCTTTTGTGAGTGACTTAGAGGGTGCGGGATCAGGGACATGCTCTCTGCAACAAGAAAAATAATTCTCATTTCAAGACATTCAGGGCTGGCCCAGGCCGGCCCAGCTGGAAGCATGGGCTACAGCTGACCCGCAGCCCACCCTGCCCTCTCCTCCCCAGCGTGGCAGAGGCCGCCTCAGAGAGGGCGAAGGGCTCAGGCCTGCAGGGGGTCTGAGTTCAGGGTGGAGAGGGGTGGGGCTCAAGAGAGGAGCCATTCTGGGCCAAAGGCTGGTCCGCGCCTGCCCCAGGCCAGTCCCTGCTCTTTTGCTTTGCTCCCACACCACACACAGACACGTGCACACCACTCAGTATTTCTCATGCAATCCAGACTCCCTCCTGGGGAGGTGCTGACCACTGGAGACTAGATGAGGCTTAAAGCCACTAGTCACACGCGACCCCTGAGCACCCGTGATGTACCTATTCAGTGAGATGTGCAGCAGAAAGAGCATACACACCAGATTCTGGAAACTTAGTACAAAAAATAAAAAGGAAAATACCTCAATAATTTTGTATGTTAATTACAGGTTGACACGATAACATTTTGGATATATGGGTGAAATGAAATATTAAAATTAATTTAATTTTTAAACTTAAAAATATGGCTACTTGAACATTTTAAATTACACAGGCAGCTTTCATTGTAGTTCTGTTGTTGAGCTCCGGGTTAAAAAATTTGGAGTTCAAGGGTTAAAGGTTGAAAAGTCTGAAGAAGGTGGGTTACTTTCCCCGCAATACCACCCCTAGACCTGTCTGGGCAGGATTCTCAAATTAGGATCCCAGGTTTTAATCTCAGTGATGTGGGAGTTGGAGAATTTTTAAATATTCTGTTTTTAGTTCAATGAGCTTTTAAAAAATCTCTTGCGGATAATTTTTAATTAGAAGGCATTTTCATAGTATAAGATTTTCATTTCTAAAGTCAATGTTTCTCCCATCCAAGTACTAACCAGGCTCGACCCTGCTTAGCTTCCGAGATCAGACGAGATTGGGCACATTCAGGGTGTTACCGTGGTAGACTAAAGTCAATGTTTCCTAAACTGGAATCCTCAGACATTTTTGCAGGAAATAAGATACTTTTCTCCCTTCCTTAAACAGGTCCATACTCAACCCAAGTTTTGAGAAGTTCTGTTCTCAGGCCTCCTGCTTCATGGATGGGGCTGTGAATCTGGCAGCCCCGTTCCTCTATCTTTCTAGACCCTCCACCTCTCCCCTCTGCCCACCAACCCCATCGGCTTCCCCTTCCTCTTTCACCACCAGCCCCCTACAAATCCAGTGAGGGGCAACACCCGGGAGAGACCCCTGGGGGCAAGGGTAGGCTGAAAGGGATGCCTTTTCTTCATCTTTTTAAAAAGATTTGTATTTACTTTTTAGAGAGAGGGGAAGGGAGGAAGAAAGAGAGGGAGAGAAACATCGCTGCGTGAGAGAAACATTGATCCATTACCTCTCGCACGCCCCCAACCAGGAACCTGGCCCAAAAACCAGGCATGTACCATCACAGGGAATCAGACCAGCAACCTTTTGATTCACAGGCTGGCGTTCAATCCACTGAGCCACACCAGCCAGGACTCACCTTCTTCCTGACATTTCAGGACCCCTCCTTGACATTCCTAAGGATACTGGGGGAGGGGGGCCTTCTTGCCTTCTACAACTTTTAATATAACCTCCAAAGCTCACACTCCAAGGTTGTAATGAGGGAATGAGCTGGAGGTTAGGTGAGGCAGACTTTTTTTTTTCTTTTTAATTGATTTTAGAGAAAGAGAGAAAGGTAGAGAAGAGAGAGAGACTGATTTGTTGTTCCACTTATTTATGCATTCATTGGTTGATTCTTGTATGTTCCACAACCTTGGCGTATCAGCATGACGCTCTAAGCAACTGAGCAACCCCGCCAGGGCTGAGGCGGGCTTTGATTTAAAAGTCACACCATCAAGAGCCAGTCACCACTGACAGGGCCACCCCAGCTCCACGAGGGCCTGAAGGGAGACCATTAGAGGAACTAGGAACTGACAAGACTATATATAATTTACCACCACCATGTGTAATGTGAAATAAAACGATCCCAATCTGTAAAATGAGAATAAAGGGGTTCATGAAAGTTCTAATTGCTCATATAGTGAGTTCTGTGATGTACTGGAAATACTGCGATAACATGATGTGTGTGTGTGAAGCATTTTGGAAACCCAGCATTCCCTGCCTTAACCCCCACAGCCACCCCTCAGGCCATGCTCAGAAAGGCCATCATTGGAGGGACCACTCGCCATCTAGGGAGAGGCCAGAAGAGTGGGAAGGGTCTATGTGGAGAGGGGAGCGGGGAGGAAGGAGATGAGGTCTCCACCCCTTCCCATTGACCTGAAAACCTTTCTCCTCTCGCCTCCATCCGAGCCACTGTCTGTCCTCCACAAACCATTGAACACGGAGTAACTAGAATGTCTGATGTCTTGGGTCCTCTCACACCTGCTGGTATATTCACCCACACAGCTCCAGAGAGCTTTGGGACAGAACCCTTTGACAGCTCCTCTCATGCCTGTTCCCCGCTCCTGCCCGTTCCCCACTCCTGCCCCCTCCCTTACTGTCCAGCTCAGAGGCTGTCCACTCAAAAGAAGTCCCCAGGCCTGTACCTCTGGTCTTCCCAGGTCCACCAGCAGGAGCAAATAAGGGAAACCCTTTGCCTCATCCCTGGGCAGGCAAGAGTTTAGGTGGAGAGGCTCATTAAAGTGTTTGAATAAGCAATTAACTCAAGGGATGAGCCCTTTGGCAGGTCTGGAACTCCCTCCTCCCAGCGGGGAGCCTGGCAGAGAAAGACTGAGTGGGTGGGCCGAGTGGGTTCAGACAGCTGGCTCGGGGCCTCTTTCCTCCTCGCTTAAATACAAACTAATAAATAAACAGTGCTCCGAGTGGGCAGAGAGGCTGAGGCCCAGGGGGAGCCCAGGGCCCTGTCAGTTTTCTGTTAAGGCTGCAGACAAGTTTAGGGAGGCAAAGGCACTCAGGCCCCCTGAGTTGGGGCCCTTTCAGGGCTGGAAATGTCCCCTTCCAGTGAGGTCCTCTGCTCACAGAGAAAGTGTCAGAGACCGCAAGGAGGGGCAGCTCCTCCCATCTGCCTCCACACCTGCTGGGCTTACTGTTCCACCTGCCAGAGCCCTCACCCGATCCAGGCCATTCTCCCCACCACTGTCCTCAGGATGTCGGGCTAAGGGTTTGAACTAGACAGAGTGCGGAGGGCTGGGACGGGGTGCTGGGGGCTGGTCCCCAAGGCTCCAAGGTGTAAAGGAGCATTGTAACTGCACACCTGTGCAGCCCACCTGCATAGAGAGTCCTGAGTCAGACCCAGGCCGTGGGGGCACCCAGGGCAGGTGAAATGTCTGATTTGGGGCTCAGTGGGTTGACCAGTCTGCCCGAACCATTTGCTGGCTCCTCCCTACAGTCTCCTGGAGCCGACGGTGGGTCTGCTCCCCTGTACAACTTTCGGCAACACCATTTACACGGAATGCTGCACGGCTATAATGGCGAAGCTGGCTCGCCACTCCACCGCCACTGTCCAGCTTGTGACAGCACATTCTCCCATCTGTGTTCTTCCTCTCCCTTCAGGCTCCTGAGCAACAACAAGATCACGGGGCTCCGGAATGGATCCTTCTTGGGACTGTCGCTGCTGGAGAAGCTGTAAGTGCTGGGGCAAGGGGGGCAGAGGTGGGGGATGGAGGTCATGGGCGAGAGCTCAGCCCAGGGAGGATGAGGGACACTGGTTGCTAAGGGACCCCACAAACCGGAACCTGCTGGCCAAGAGTCTGACCCGCTGGGACTCTGCCCAGGACTTGACCACCAGGTGAAAGGCAGAGAGGGGTTCGTCTGAGAGGCCAGCTCCTTCCCCAGGGACAGCAGAGGGAAGTAGAGAAACCTTGCTGGTCTAGGCAGGGATGAGGCTAAGGGAAGCTCATTAACACTCTTTAATGAGCAATTAGCTGTGAGGGCTGAGCCCCTTAGTTGGCCCAAAGCCTCTGCCTCCTCCCAGCTGGGGGCCCAGCATAAAGAAAGGGCTGAGAGAGGAGTTAGTGTGACTGAGACCTCTTTCCCCCTTCCCTAAAAACAAACCAACAAACAGAGCCTGCAGGGGCCAGAGCCTTGGCCTGAGGGTGGGGATACTGATCACACCGAAATCCATGCCCCCGGCCTCCCCCTTTGGAGCTGCCAGTTTAGAGCTGCCCTGTAGACCCAGGTGGGCTGGCAGTGGACTCAGGAGGGTCCTGCTAGCCCGAAAGAGCTCGCTTAACCTGCCAAATGGGGGGATTGAACCAACCCCTCTCTCCATTCCTTGTAGAGTTGGCATGCGCCAGGATGCACAGCCTATGCAACAGCTTTGGGTCCTGTCTCCTCCCCAGGAGCCCGGGGCTTCCCGTTCTTCCTGGAGACTGAACCCTTCCATCTGCCCCTCCTCCAGCCCCCCTCTCTCCCATCTCTGCTCCCACCCTGCTGGGCATTCCCAAGTCCTCCAACAGGGCCCCTGCCCCCTCTAGTACCATTTTGCCTACAAGGCTTGGATCAGTGTGATGAAGGATACAAACGAATAAGGCAGAAGCCTGCTCTCAAAGAACCAAAGGGATTACAGTGTGTTGAAGACCACAGACAAGGCCATATATAGTAGAATTAGGTAGCATGGGCTTCACATGAAGTCCAAAGGAAGGATCAGTGAAGGCTGGAAACTTCAAGGGGAAGAGAGAGGCAGTATCTCTGTGACAAGGAGTTTAGATCTTGAACCACATGACAACATTATCAGGTTGTCTCTGTTACACCTACTTCACATGGGAGGGGAACCCCTCTCCTCCAAACTCCCCGCCCCACCCCAAGCCATGGGGAAAGCTTGACGGCCTGGCTTGGTTAGTGGGGGTGGGAAGGCAGAGCATGTTGTCTGATCTGGGGCATACTGGGGTTCTGAGGGGGTCCTGGGATGCTGACCTTGGTGTATGCACACAGCTCTGACCAAGTCCCTCTGATCATCTGCTCTGCGGCTCGCAGACAGGGCGGTCCAGGCAGGGAGGAAGAGCGGCCACCAAGCTGCTATTTAAACCTCTCCTTGGGAGCCAACAAACAGGGCAGGTTTCATCCTCCCAGCGAGTTCGCATTCAGAGAGCTCGAATTCCTATGCTCTGCCCAGCCTTGGTCTTAGAGGGCTGAGTGGCAGGAAACCAGACTCTCCTTCTAGGATCTTTTGGAGGAAGACAAACCGCAGCCGCCTCGCCAGCTCTTTGCTTTGCCCCACGAGGGCCAGTCACCACCCAGAGATGTTCTCCCTTCTCCTTAGCACGAGCAGGCTCCACTCAGAGCCCCTCATGGCCTCACTGATATCTTCCCACCTTCACTCACCCTCTCGCTTGGTCAGAGCCGCCTGGCTCTGCCCCCTTCTCGTCCTTCAGTCTCATGAGGGCAGCTCTTCCGATGAAGATGAAATAGATGGCCCTTTTCTTCCCATCCATGCCAACTTACTGAATGGGACTCCTCTCCCCAGCACTGAGACTCCGGTCACCACACAGCAGAGGCATGCAAAGCATGGGAGGCAGGCAGAGAAGCGGGAGATCAGTCAAAGAACAAGGGCTGAAGCCTGAGCCATGTGAGGCGGCGGGGGTGCTGGGCATGAGAAGGAGCACTCGAGTGGGAACTCAAGGTCCTGAGTTTCAGCCCTGGTTCTGTTGGGAAGCATTCTGGTCATGCATTTTAGAGAAATTTATTGAGCCCCCTTTATATATTATATTTTATTTTCAGTTATATATCATAAGCCTCCTTTATTTACGTGCCAAGCTCTGTTCTAGGCATTGGGAGTGAACACAGTAGACAAGTGCCCGCCCTCATGGAACTTCCCCTCTGCTGATGGGACCCAGAAAATAGCAAATAAATGTATAATATGTCAGGGGATAATAAGTGCTGCAAAGGAAAGCAAAGCAGGGCAAGGAGGGTAGAAAGCGATGGATGGGGGAGTTACGAGTTTATTTAGTGAGGTCAAGGAAAGCCTCGCTGACAAGGTGACAGCCTGAGACCTCAAGGGACGGAGTAATTGGGAGGAATCTAGAGGGTAGAGAGAGCAGCAGTTGGCAAGGCCCTGGGGTCCAGAGTGTGCCTGGTGCGTCTGAGAACAGAGGGCAGTGTGACTGGGAAGTGGTCAGAGGTGAGGTCAGAGAGATGCGATGGTGGGTGCCAGGTTGGGGCCTGTTTCCTCCTCTTTATAAAGGAGAGTGGGAACATGGGTAATTTGTAAGGTGCATTATGTACTTAAAATTCTATGAGCCCGTGTATGTGTGTGTGTGTGTGCGCGTGCGCACACGCTATCCACAGGTGGTGTATGTGAAGGAAAAGATCAAAGTGGTGTGGCCATTCCAAAGGAGGAAGGCCTCTGAGCAGAGGGGGGCTCTGTTCAGCAGGTGCCCCTGTTCCCCAGGGACAGAAAGACCCAAGGTCTCCAGCCTCGTTGATCACTACTGTGTCAGCCAGTGTTCTCCAGAGAAATAGTCAATCAGAGGTGTGGGTGTATGTATCTTTATATAACATAATTCTTTATAGAACAAGAAATTATTTTATTTCTTTATAAAGAAATTTATTTTAAGGCAATGGCTCACATGATATGGGGACTGGCACATCCAAAATCTATAGGGCAGGCCCGCAGGCTGAAAAGTCAGGCAGCAGTTGGTGTGGTCTTGAGACAGAATCCCTTCTATGGGAAACCTCACTTTTTGCTATGAAGGCCTCTGGCTGATTGGATGAGGTCCACCCCTACTATCAAAGGTAATCTTCTCTATTTAAAGTCAACCGATTGTAGATGTTAACCACATCGACAAAATGTATACACGACGCTAGATTTGTGTTTGACTAAGTTACCTGGTGCTACAGCCTGGCCTAGGGGACACATAAAACTAGTTATCGCACTACCCCACTATCCCGGAGGTGGGAGAAACGCTGGGCCCCCGCTCCTAGAGATGCTATTCATCAGGTTGGAAGGGGCCTGGGAACTGTTTACAAGGTATGCAGGCGATTCTCATGCCCATCCGGGGTTGGGAACCAGTGGACCAGATGACCCCTAGACTGTGGGCCTATTCATGACAGATGAGACGCCATGGCCTAGGCGTGCAGTTGGTGCCAGGAAACACTGATCTCTCTGTCCCGTCAGGCTGAGACGTCCAGGCCTGGGCAGCTGAGACCACGGCAGCTTCACATCCCACAGCAGCAAGTCCCGTGGGAGGGTTGGGGCCTAGTCTAGTAATGAAGGGGCAGGCCTGGCCAGCTCCAGAAAATGCTGGCATTGCCTCCCTGTGCTGAGCACCACTCTGGCCTCTGAGAACAGGTCCAGGGTAAGCGCGCGCGCGTGTGTGTGTGCGTGTGTATGTGTGTGTGTGTGTGTGTGTGTGTGTGTGTGTGTAGGGGCGGGGTGGGAGGGAAATAGGTCTGCGTGGTCCCTGTTTTGTAATGCGGGACACTGAGACTGGGGAGGGGACAGAAAGGGTGAGGAGCGGGAATGTGCCTGAGTTGATCCTACGGAGTACCCATGCTCCAGAGCGGTTGGGGGTGAGGGTGGGGATGCAGCGGACACGCCTTTATCAGCCAGGTGGGATGGACAAGAAAACCTGAAGCAGGGTCCAGCAGAGGCAGTTCGTGGCCAGCCCAAGGAGTGTGCAGAAGGGCCCAGACATGGGCGAGGCCCTCCTCTCTACATTCCCTCACCCCTCAGCATGGACAAGCCTGTGTGTTGCCCAGAGGAAAGACTTCTGGGGGGGGGGGGCAGGCTACGGAGGGGCACAGAGCTTTACTCTGCAGTAAAAAGAGGCCTGGTATTGAATCCTGCCTCTGCCATTTATCTTTTGGGTGCCTGTCCAAGGGTCCGGTTTCTCACCTGGAAAACGGGGCAAGACATGACCCCCTAACAGGTTGTCATGGGAATGGCTGAGCTCCTCTAGGAAGAGAGCCCCAGACAGCATGGGCTTTCAGTCAGTAAATGGCTGTTTTCTTCCCCTAGGAAGAGTTCCAAGTTACAAGATGTTAACCACCCCCCTCACTGCTTAGGCTTTGTCCAGAGTCCCCAGCCTTGAGCAAGCAGTCACGTAGATGAAATGGATGTGCTGAAAATACCCGAGGCTGGCTCGTTCCTCTGGGGGCTTCGCATCTCTGCCACGATCCCCCACACACCCAGGCGCATTCAACAGGGACCAGGCCACCAGAAGATTTCCCAGGGATCCGAGGGTGCCCCAGTCGCTGTGAGAAGCCCCCACCCGGGACCAAGTGGGCCAAAGGGAAGATAGCCCCCCGCAAGAGGCTGCAGGAGCGAGGCTGGCCTGGGAGGGAGCGAGTGGATGTGTGTGGACACCGCCCCCAGAGGCTGTGCGCCTGGAGGAAAGGGCCCCGGGCGGGGAGCCTGCTCAGCCCCAGGATGATTTGTCATTGCCTAATGAGATTAATAAGCCCGGGGGGTGGGGGGGCTGGTATGCAGGGGGATGGGGCACTCATTAGAAGCAGATGGTCATGGGAATGGTGGCAAGTGGGGGCCTGGGGGTGGAGTGCCGTTCACCCGCCAGGTGGTTTCTATTAATCTGTAGGCGGGGCCAAGGGGGCTCGGTTCCTCCTCCCCTCCCCTTCTCATCCCCGCCCCCCCAACCCCCTACTCCCGCCCGCGATGGTGGGGAGGAATGCGGCGGAGAAGCTGCCCTAGGCTCTGGCGCAGCTAAAGGCCGGGAAGGGAGGCTGATGGGATCGGGGACAGCCCTCTTGCTTGCTGTTGTAGCTCCGATGCCTGGCACAGGGTATGTGCTCAATAAATACCTGTTGGATGATATCAGAGATGAGAGGGCCCAGGGCTTGGGGGTGAGAGGGAGGGTAGAACCATCTTGGATTTCCTCCCAGCCACCAGAGCCTCTCCCTGTCCTCCCCCCACTAGACAACCTCTATACCTGCCGGGGTGTTTTGGCCCCCTTTTCAGCCAACCCCTGCTTTCTAATGAACCCTGGAAGTCCTGGAAGAACCAGGGGAAGCTGCTCTGCGGCCTCCGAACCAATAATTTAGTTTTCAAACCCACAAGCAGGGAGGTCTGCAAGGGGCCAGACGGAGCCAACTTTTGTGCCGCCCCACCCTGTCCAAACGTGGTACACACACACACACACACACACACACACACACACGCACGCTCTGTTATACAAACTCACACACTCTTTAACAGCTTTAATGAGATATAATTTACATACCATAAAGTTTGCCCATTTAAAGCATACAATCCGATGGTTTTTAGTATATTTACACAGTTGTGCAATCATCATCATAATCTAATTTTAGAACATTTTCATCCTCCTCAAACATTAGCAGCCACTCCCCGTTCCTCCACCCCCTATTTCCCAGCCCTAAGCAACCACTAATCTACTTTTTGTCTCTATAGTTTTCTCTATAGATTTGGACATTTCATATAAATGGGATTATGCGGTCTTTTGTAACTGGATTCTTTTACTTGGCATAATGTTTTCAAGGTTCATTCATATAATAGTATGTATCAATACTTCATTCCTTTTTATGGCTGAATAGTATTCCCTGTATGACTACAGCACATTTTTTTTATTCATTTGTCAGTTGATGGATACTTAGGGGTTTTCCACTTTGGGGCTTATTGTGAATAATGCTACTGTGAACATTCTGGTACAGGTTTTTGTGTGGATATATGTTCACTTACCAGGAATATCTACCTAGGAGTGGAAATGCTGGGTCACATGGTGACTCTAACTGCCACAGTGTTTTTCACAGTGGTCACACCATTTTACATTTTACACTCCTACCAATAAGGTACAAGGGCTCTAATCTCTCCACATCTTCACTGACACTTGCTATTGTCTGTATTTTTTATTGGATGTGAAGTGGTATTGTAACCAAAAACTCAGGTTCGGCTGTCTGCTACAATAAAAGCCAGACTTGTGAGACTGGTACTGGTGTAAAAGGAAAGAGATTTTTTCAGGTGCTGTGACCTGGGAGAGTGGTGGACTTCCATCTCAAAGACCATCTCTCCTTCCTGCTCAAGCTCTAGCCTCTTATAGGGATAGGGATGGGAGGACTTTTTTTTCTATCCAATTATCTTGCTATCTTTCAGCATACTGAGGCCCTATCCATTCATCTTTCTAGCTTTTGGCGCCTTAGGGTTCTGTCCATTTATCTTCCTATCTTTTGGTACCACTCAGTGTAAGTACTTCCACCTGTGTTGTCTTGGTCATGGGGGAAGACTCCCCAGTGCTCTGAGTGACTGTCTACAGGTAACAAGTTACCCCCTTCAAAACTCTGGACCCTTGTTATCTTACAAGGGTAAATGGTAAAAGATGGTCTCATCTTTTATAGTTTCTTCCTACTGTCAAGGAATGTAGTCTTACCTATCCCCAGGTCCAGAGATTCTTGCTGTCTACTAAAGGAGGAAGGGAGGTCAAGAATGGAATGAAGCCTTTATGTGAGGGAGGAGGATTGCTGTCTTCGGAAAACAACATATGCGGTGCCTAGAGGATGGCACTGCTGAACAGGAGAAGGTGGTAGACTGCTTCATATTTTAAAAGATGGGGTTCCAGATGGGTTTTTAAAGTGAGACCTGGGGTTCCATCAACCCAAACAACTCAATCGACCAGCTCATAGATCTTGGGTGGGAAGAGTTCACCTCTGGGCCCTTCCGGACAAGTCAGGAGCACCTGGAGCTGGAGAGTATGTTCCACTGGGACTCCTAAACATAACTGCTGCTTCTCAGGGGAAGGGGTTATTTGTGTATGCAATTTTCAAAGCAAATCTCGGCCCAACGATGGAATGGGGCAGTCTGGCATATTGAGAAAACTATACATAAGTTTTTGATTCCCCAGCTGGCAATCTAGAGGTTGAAAGAATGCCTGTTTTTGTAATTGCCTGGTTACTCCAGTAACCGACACCACAGCTGAACTTTTCTTGGTTAGTTTTGTATTTAGCACTGAGTGTGTAGCTCCTGTATCTACGAGGAAATAAGTTAGCTTGTTCCCCACTGTCATTTGTACCCCAAGCTCCTGTGGGGAAATAGTAATGGGTCAGGAGTTGTCTAGGGGAGCCCCTGAGTCTCCTCATTCGTCATCGGATTTGTCATTCCTTTCTAACATTTCTCACTGAGGGTTCCTAGACTTTTTTTTTTTTTTTTTGAGTTCCAGGCAGTCTTTTCTCCAATGGCCTTCCTCTTTGCAATAGGCACGCTGATTGGCACCTAGTGGGTCTTTCCCTTTTCTTTTTGGGTTCTGCCTCTCCTGGAATTTTCACACTGTTTCTAAGAAAACATGGCCTGTTTTAATTTCCTTATTTCCTAGGCATAGTAAACTTTAAAGGTTATGTCCACCAGCTGGGAGGGATTCATTCCCAATGCCCCATCTAAATGTTGGAGCTTCCTTCCAATATCCAAGGCACTTTGCCCAATAAAAGTCATGCTTACCTTCCAGACATTTTCTGGTGCCTGTGGGTCGGCATCAGTGTGTTTTCTTTCTTTTTTTTAAAAAAAGATTTTATTTTTTATAAGATTTTAAAAGATTTTAAAAATATTTTTAAAAGATTTTATTTTCATTTTTAGAAAAAGGGGAAGGGAGGGAAAAAGAGAGGGAGAGAAATGTCGATGTGAGAGAGAAACATCAATTGGCCGCCTCTTGTACATGCCTAGACCAGGGACCAAACCTACTCAGTCATGTGCCCTGAGTAGGAATCGAACTGGTGACCTTTTACTTTGCAGGACAATGCCCAACCGAGCCACACTAGTCAGGGAAGCATCAGTGTGCTTTTGATAGGCCTGACAGATCCTTTCTAAAAATTCAGAGGGATCTTTGTCTGATTTTTGATGAAAGGCCTGTATCATATTCAGGCTCTTTTATTTAGGCACTCCTTTCTTAAGCCCTTCCAATATGCATCTTTCATAATGTTCTAGGAAGGCTAGGCCCCCGCTATCGAGGTCCCAGCTAGGCTCCATCAAGGGAATTGCTCCTGCTGGGTTGGAGGTCCCAGTGGGATTTTCTCGATGGAGGCAACGAGCCTCTTCATTAACCTTATTTATAGCTAGCAACCTTTCATCTGCCGTTAGCAGGATGTTAAGGAGAGCCTATATATCTGCCTAGTTTGGATGGTGAGTGGCAATAACTGAGGTGATAAGATCTGTCATTTTCTCAGGATCTATATGAGGGATTGGAATTCTTCCAGTTCAGTAAATCTGAAGTGGAAAATGATAGAGTACTGGCCCAATGGTAGCCAGTGGGCTGGCATTCCTGGTTTACTCCACCTACAGGGTAATGCTCTGGGCAGGGCTGCTCCCTAGCCAGATTGTGTGCCCTGCTGGATCTTCAGGAGGCACACTATTCCTTCATCACACAGAGGTGGTGCTATCACCCCTCTGGGCCCTATCTCAGGGGTATTTAGCATCGAGAATGATGGTGGGGGAAATCTTTCTGCTGCTACTTCTCGGTCCCCTGGGTTCAGGGCATTAAAGAGACTCATCTTTTCATTTTTCTTTTCTTCCTGTGCCTTACTATCAGGGAGGGAATTTGAAGTCAGTTCCCTTCTATGCACGATTAGGTTGTTCCCTTTCTTTGCTGAATCCTTATTCAGCAAAGTGTACAGACATAAATGTATGGACATAAGGGATTTTGTCCCATTTCCCTGACCATTGGCAAAACAATTCCAACTGTATGATGGTGTAGTAATTTAGGGAACTATTTAGGGGCCATTTTCCCCATGGTATAAAGTACACATAGGCCAAGCAGTGTTACAATAGAAAACCAATTCCTTCCTTGTCATTGGATTATAGTTGTACATGGACCAATCTGCTAAAATCTGGCCCAGCAGGCTCCCTTCAGGAGTCGAAACAGAACAACCCTGATGGCATGAAAGTACAAACCCAAAACCATAACCATAGAAAGACCCCAGACAAAGTGGGAATATATGAACCAGACTTGGATCCATAATTCCATTTGTCCAAAAGAGCACTCACAAGCAAGTCCTAGCATCTTATCTCCTGCCAACCGATACCACAAGTAGTCCTGGCCAGACCCAAATGGCACAAAGCCCAAGTGGCATGCAGCCTAAGTGGCACAAAGCCCAGGTGGCACAAAGCCCAAGCTACAGGGATAGTCTACCAACCAGTACCACAAGGGGTCCTAACCAGACCCAAGTGGCACAAAGCCCAAGCGGCAGGGATAGGGGACCTCCAGTGTGCATGCTGGTTTGACTTACCCAGTCTTGAAGTCCATCTTCTCCCCCAAAACTTGTTTCCTTTCACTAGCCAAGAATTTCAGACAGCTGATCCTTGAAAGTGCAGGGAAATTCCCCGAGAAAAGCTCTCAGCAGCTGCTGGGAAGTCCCCACAGTCTGCTCCTGGGGTCAGCCTGCCACAGACCACTGGGACCCCAGCCTAGGACCCCTGTTGGACTTCCTGAGATCCACGCAGTCCAATCTGGGTTGCCCAAAACTGTAATCAAAAATGCAGGTTTGGCTGCCCACCACAATGAAAGCTAAATTCTTGAGACAGGTGCTGGTGAAAAAGGAAAGAGATTTATTTAGGTGCTGTGACCTAGGAGAATGGTGGACTCCCATCTCAAAGACTATCTCAAGTCCTTCCTGCTCAAGCCCAAGGTTCTTATAGGGATAGAGAGGAGGGTTTTTTTTTTCTTGTTCAATTATCTTGGTTGCTTTTGGCACACTAGGGCCCTATCCATTCACCTTTCTAGCTTTCAGTGTGCTCAGGTCTTCTCCATTCATCTTTCTATCTTTTGGTGCACTAAGGGTAAGAACCCCCCATTCCATTTGGCCCATGGGGGAGACTACTCAGCACTCTGACTGTCTACAGCAACAGTATCTCATTGTGGTTTTGATTTGCATTTCTGTAATGACTAATGGTGCTAAGCATCTTTTCATGCATTAATCGGTCATTTGTACATCCTCTGAAGAAATGTCTATTCAAATCCTTTGTCCATTTTTTCAGCTGAGTCATTTGTCTTTTCATAACTGACCTGTAAGAGTTATTTATAAATTCTGGATAAAAGTCCCGTATCAGGCATATGATTATGGAAATATTTTTTCTCATTCCATGGGTTATCTTCTTAATGATGCCCTTTAAAGATCAAAAGGTTTAACTCTTATTAAATCCAATTACCAATCTGCTGTTCTGTTACTTGTGTTCACACACACAATCTCACACACTCAGCTTCATGAGCTGTTTTCTTAATAAGGGTATAGGGTATGATTTGCTCCCAGAAGTCTCCCCTCTCCTGACTTCTGTCATGGGGGTTCCTTCTCCTCCATATTAGCACAGGTACGGGGCGAGGGGTGTGCTGAGTCAAGGGAGCCTGGTGCGGGTTGGGCAAGGGGTATGTTGGAGGGAAGGCCCCATCCATGTGCACACCCCCTCCAGTTTCCATGATCACCGCTCTGTGGAAGCAGAAAGGGGCAGGAGATCCCACATCACGGGAACATCTGTGCATCCTCATGACCTCACCCAAGAAATGAAGGGATCAGACAAGACAATCCAGAGCAAGGGTTCATAAACTGGGTTCTATAAGCCTCTGAAATCATATGCTCAATATTGGAAGTACGCATTTGGGGTTGGGGGGAGTCCATACCATAGCCATCATCCAATTTTCAAAAGGACGTGTGCTAAGCAAGAATGGTGCAGAGAACCACCAACCTATAGCGGCCTCCTAGTTTCTCAAAATAAGTTCTATCACAGCACACCCTCTTGCTGCTAAGGAAGGCACTGCCCCAGAGCTGCTTAGGGACCAGGAGTCAGCTGCTGTGTGTGAGCCCAACCCCACTGGGCTGTCAAAGGTCAGCCTAGTGGGCAGCCCCTGGCCTGTGCCCTGCAGGAAAGGACCCAGGACTGGCTGGTCCAGGCAAGCAGACCAACTCCCAAGGGTACCTGAGGGGCTGCCTTGGTCACTCAGGAAGCCTCTGCAGGTGCGAGACAAGGGAGAAGGAGTGCCAACACTTGGTGGAAGCTGCCCTTTCAGTAGGCCCTGGCATGGCTGGGCTGCAGGAAATGCAGAGCAGGAAGGCGCTGGGGCTAGCGAGTGGCCGGCAGCCTTGCTCCCATCTGCATAGCATCAGTGGGGCAGGCGGGGTGGGGGTTCTCGAGGAGGGCCAGGGAGGAAATGAGAATAAACACAAGTGAGCTAGAGGGAAGGGGCGGGGGGCTGCAGCCTCAGCCCCTTGGCAGCCCATGAAGGGAAGTGACACAATGAGGAATGTGTTTCCCTCTGCCTGTCCCCCCGCATGGGGGTGGGATACAGAGTCCTGAGAATGGCCAGACCCCAACAGGGGCCAGGGGGCACATGCTGGAACAGCATCGGACAGGGGAGGGGAGCTGTGAGGGGGGTGTCTGGGCAGCAAAAGGGGGGTGACAGGAAGGAAGGGCAGCCCTGGGCAGGCGGGCCACTGATCCAGTCCTCTGCAGTCTCCACTCTGCAGGAGCGTTCTAGGGCCTGCACCCTTACACATTCCCGGCCTGTGCCTGGCACTGGGGCACCTCCCAGCCCGCCTTGGTATGGAAGCCACCCCTCTAGAATCTGGCCCCTTCTCGTGGCTTTCCCTTCTTTCCCAAGGGGACTCAGGGTTATGGAGGCCGGCACAGCCCTCAGCATGAGATGGAGCTGAGGTATGAGCACCACTGGCTATGGGCAGGGCTGAGCGGGCTGTTTAATTCCCATCTCCCCTTTCTCACTTTCTATCTCCCTCTCCCTCTCCCTCCCTCTCCCTCTCCCTCTCCCTCTCCCTCTCCCTCTCTCGGTGTTTACGTCCCCAACTGGGACTGTCAGTGCGAAAACAGGCCCCCTGGTGGGACGGCACCTCCCCATCCTGGACACCCATTTCCTCTCCTTTCAGCAGGGAACTGGCTCCATTTAACCCTCTCCTGCCCATAATCCAGAGATTTCCCTGAGGCTTTGGCAGGGAGAGCCAAGGGCCCTCAGCTCAGTCTGGGCTGGGACGGTGGCAGGGGGCTCCACCATCTTTCGTCCTGTCTGTGACCTGCTGGAGCTCCGCCCTGAGTGGTGCTTTCCTTGCCACCTTCTCTCAGCACTGTGGGCTCCTAGGGAGGGAGACAGGCACAGGACTGTGAGCAAACCTCTGTCCTGAGGGGCCAGGCCAGGTGACTTACAGCCCTGCCCTGGAGTCTAGGACGCTGAGACCAGGTCAGCAGCACCACCTGGTCATCAGCCTGCTGCCTGACCTATTTCCTCACTGGTCAAGTGGAGAGATTTGCAGGATAGCCATAGAAACACCTCCCAATAGCCAGGCTCAAGAAGATTTTACCTTTGCAGAGCAACTTACAAAAGACCAAAAACACCCATTTTGCAGTGATTCTCACTACTGCCCCATGAGATACTCGGGGCAGCTCAGAGGTGGAACTGAGGCCTCCTGACTCCAAATCCAGTGCTCGCCTGAGGCCCTTTCTTCCCCTCCCTTGGCATCTAGTTCCCCTTGTGTCAGACAGGAAGGCTGAGACCTGTCTGAGGGGCACGGTCCTTCATCCAAGTTCCCAGCCAGGGCTAAAGAGAACCAGGGTTTAGAAGGAAACTGAGACCCAACATTTCTGGTGACAGTGAGGCTGCCAGGCCCCAGGGGAGTGTGCAGCGCCCAGAAAGGGAGAGGTGTGAGGCCTCCCCACTTTCCTCCCACAGGGACCTGAGGAATAATGTCATCAGCACGGTGCAGCCCGGTGCCTTCCTGGGCCTGGGGGAGCTCAAGCGCTTGTGAGTGGCATGTCCTGTCCCCCCAAACTGCCCAGCCCTCCCCTTATCCCAGAAGGTCCCATGGATTCCATGAGCAGCCACCCCTCCTACTCACCCCTACTGTCCCTTCTTGCCCGCCCATAGCTGCCCCCCGCCCCACACAGCATATGTCTGGGGGTAGAAATTTCAAACCCCAGCCCCATCTCCTTTCTCACTGCGCTTCCAACACAAGCCCCAGCCACACTTGTGTGTCCCTCACAAGCTGGCCTGTGTGCTGCCACGGGGCTGACTTGCTGTCATTGTGTGTGTGTAACTTTCCAGAGATCTCTCCAACAACCGGATTGGCTGTCTCACCTCCGAGACCTTCCAAGGCCTCCCCAAGCTTCTCCGACTGTGAGTGAGGGGAGAGGGAAGGCTCACCCCAAAGGGGGGTTTGGGAGGAGGAAGGCAGCCCCAAACCGTTACAGGTCTCTGCATGCTCTTCACTCCCCCTACTTCCTCTGGTGCCAGGAGACCCTAAGATCTGTCTTACTGTTCCCTGCCCCCTGCAGAAACATATCTGGAAATATCTTCTCCAGCCTGCAACCTGGGATCTTTGATGAGCTGCCAGCCCTGAAGCTTGTGTGAGTATCTTTCCCCAGCCCAAGAACACAGACCCCCGTTTCGTTCCTCTGCCCAGGAGGGAGACACCTAGGCATCTTGACCAGTGGCCAGACTTATGAGAAGGCAGAACGGGCAGTGGCTGAAACTCCACCATTTACGCCCTCCCTTGATTGCTAGCCTGGTGCACACATGCCCAAGTTTGCCCTCTCCAGCCTCAGTGACTTCCTGGGGCTCGACCCCACTCTGTGAGCCCACAGTCTTCTGCTCTACTCCATGACCCTTCTACCCACTCCGCAGGGACTTCGGCACCGAGTTCCTGACTTGCGACTGCCACCTGCGCTGGCTGCCGTCCTGGGCCCGGAATCACTCCCTGCAGCTCTCTGAGCGCACGCTCTGTGCCTACCCTAGTGCCCTGCACGCCCAGGCCCTGGGTGGCCTCCAGGAGGCCCAGCTGCGCTGCGGTGAGCAAATCCTCACCCTGCACACCTGCCAGGGACCTTGCCTGCCCTTTGGGCCCCAGACTCCCTTCTGAAGGGCCTGGCTGGCTCAAGGCCCCCCCTGCCTGAAGTGTTCCTGGGTGGTGGGCGGCTCTCCAGGTATCCTTTCCCTCAGGTCCCACTGGGGTCATCTTCCACCATCTTCTAAACTTTCTTTGCGGCTGCTGCTTTATGTTTTCATCTGGGGTGACAAGTGAGCTGTGAAAAGGCGCACTTTTTCTTATTTGTCCAAAATCCTTCTGCTCCTCTCCTGTGCTCCTATGTCTGGGGCATTCTCCTGCCCCCTCTTCCTTCCTGAGGCCCCAGAAAGAGGAGGCTGGCCCTGCCCCTGCTGGGCTCTCCCTCATTGGCGCAGGCGCACCGCCCACCCCCCACGCACACACTCAGGCCAGGCTGCTCGTGTCTCCTCCCACAGAGGGGGCCCTGGAGCTACACACACACCACCTCATCCCATCCCTACGCCAAGTGGTGTTCCAGGGTGACCGCCTGCCCTTCCAGTGCTCTGCCAGCTACCTGGGCAACGACACCCGCATCCGCTGGTACCACAACCGGGCCCCTGTGGAGGGCGATGAGCAGGCTGGCATCCTCCTGGCGGAGAGCCTTATCCACGACTGCACCTTCATCACCAGGTACGGGCCCCACAGCGGAGGGTGGCCACGGTACCCATTTCTCAGCCCCCAAAGGAGCTGTACCCAGACACACTCCTGGGAGTATGCCAGCTGGGTAAGAGTGTGCGCATGTGCGCGCGTATGTATGCATGTCTATAAAAATCCAAGATTAAATCAATGGCTTAGCTAAGGGATAGAGATTCGATGCCTGATAGAAAGAGCACATCTGACATTTCTTTAGAGCATTTACAATGTATACTCACCTATGTTATCAGACTTAATCTCTCCAATAGACTTTTAAGAGAGGTATTATCTCCATCATAAAGATGAGGACACTGAAGCTCAGAAAAACATTACCTCAAGGCCCAACACAATTACAGGAATATGTATTTGTCATCCTTCACTCAATTAAAGAATAAAAGAGCCCGAAGCTCATCCTGCACACCGGGGCAGGGCGCCTGTGGGTGGCCAGGCCAGGGGCGCGTAGTGGGGTGGCGCGCCACGAGGGCCTCGCCAAGCCAGCCCTGCCCGCCCGCCCGCCCGCAGCGAGCTGACCCTGTCTCACATTGGCGTGGGGGCCTCGGGCGAATGGGAGTGCTCCGTGTCCACGGGCCAGGGCAACGCCAGCAAGAAGGTGGAGATTGTGGTGCTGGAGACCTCCGCCTCCTACTGCCCTGCTGAGCGAGTGGCCAACAACCGAGGGGACTTCAGGTTCGCTGTGCCCCGCTGCCCCAGAGACCCAACCGCCTTCCCGCCCCCGCCCCCCACCCCACCCCCAGCTCCCTCCTCTGAGACTACAGGCGACCGGGGTCTCCCCACCCACTCTGAAATGGAGAAAACACTTCCTTTTGTTCGGCCCCAAGATTATACCACTGGAAATGTGAACGGCTTTTATTTGCTTCCTTATATTAATAGTTTACAAAGCTCTCCCACAGGAATATCACATTCAATACTGCAATGGCCTCTCAGTTAGGAAAGAGGTATGGCTCTCCCTATTGTACAGTTGAAAACGCTGAGGCCCAGAAATAAGTGACTTGAATTTGGGACTCGGAGTCTAGCCCCCATAGCACCAGTGACAGCACTAGCGTTACACATATAGTTAGAAAGAAGGTGGGGCTTGGGAACCACTTGAAGGCCAGCCCCAAACTCCTATTCTGGATCATTCCCTCAAAGGTCCTGACATCACAGCTCAAAGGGCAGGGGAGGGGCCCTTGCCTCAAAGGGGCCTGGCTCACCTGCAACTCCTGCCTCTGCCCCCAGGTGGCCTCGAACTCTGGCTGGCATCACGGCCTACCAGTCCTGCCTGCAGTATCCCTTCACCTCAGTGCCCCTGAGCGGGGGTGCCCCTGGCACTCGGGCCTCCCGCCGGTGTGACCGAGCTGGCCGCTGGGAGCCGGGGGACTACTCCCACTGTCTGTACACCAACGACATTACCCGGGTTCTCTACACCTTCGTGCTGGTGAGGCCAGGACAGGGGGTGGGGGTACCCCATCAGCTCTGGTGCCAGGGAATGGGGCAGGGAGAAGCCTCACAATGCTCCTCTGTCCCTCGGGTGTGCACCGCAAGCAGCTCTTGCTCTTCTCTGGCTGTCCTTCTTCCTGGGCACCCAGACCGCCAAGGCCACACTCAGGGAGTGTGGGCCACCCCAAGCATCTTCACCCCCTAACACAGTAAGGGCAGCCTTAAGGGGGAAGCAAGGACAGCATGGGTCATCCCACTATCCGTGGGCCAGTGGTGCTAGGGTTAGGCTGCCTTGGGTTGTGATGAGCTCACTCCTTACACATGCCTCCTGTCTTTTTTTTTTTTTTTTAATTTTATTTATTTATTTTTAGAAAGAGGGGATGGGAGGGAGAAAAAGAGGAGAGAAACATTGATGCAAGAGGGAAACATCAATCAGTTACTTTTGGCATGCGCCGCTACCAGGGACCAACCCCAAAACCCAGGCATGTGCCCTGACAGGGAATCAAACCGGCAACCTTTCACTTTGGGCGACGATGCCCAACCAACTGAGCCACAACAGTCAGGGCCTCCTGTCTTGATTAGACCCAGCTAGACCCCTCTCCCTAGGCACTGTACCCTAAGCATTAGCACAGAGGAAGGAGCGACTAGGGGCAGTGCTGGGGAAGAAGGTGAAAGATTGAACTGTCCCCTGTCTTCCCCTAACACTCCCAGATGCCCATCAATGCCTCCAACGCGCTGACCCTGGCCCACCAGCTGCGAGTGTACACAGCCGAGGCTGCCAGCTTCTCGGACATGATGGACGTAGTCTATGTGGCTCAGATGATCCAGAAATTTTTGGGTTATGTCGACCAGATCAAAGAGGTAAGATTCAACCAGGCCTCTGAGGCCCCTGAAAACCTCCTGCTCCCCATTTGCTCAAGCCTTTCACACCCCAGCCCCTGGGGCCCAAACCCCACTCATGCTTCAGTGACTCCATGCCCCTCCCCCCACAGCTGGTGGAGGTGATGGTGGACATGGCCAGCAACCTGATGCTGGTGGATGAGCACCTGCTGTGGCTGGCCCAGCGCGAGGACAAGGCCTGCAGCGGTATCGTGGGTGCCCTGGAGCGCATTGGGGGGGCTGCCTTGAGCCCCCACGCCCAGCACATCTCTGTGGTAATGTGGGTCAGCTAGAGGGAGTTCCTCAGGGGGCCTGGCACTGGGAGGGGACTTAAGAGTCATCCAGGTGGGAAACGCTTCTGTCTCAGGGAGCAAGTCCTCCAACTGTGCACCTGCCATGAACAGCTAACTTGAACAGATTCCCAGTCGAGTGGAATCGAATCCTGAATAGTCAGGGGCAGTGCAGAGAGAGGGAGGCCAGTGACCCTGGAGAAGTTAACACAGGTATTGTGGTGAGGAACCAAACTGTAGGGGGATAACACTGTGATGATGGAGTGTGGAGTAACAGAGACTTCTGTTCCCCATGGTGGGCCATGAACCAATTAACAATGTGACAGAGCACCTTCTACGTGCAAGATATTGTGCTGGTCCCTTCGGGAGATACAGGAGGTTAGACATGGACCATGCTCTGCAGCTTAGCTGGAGAAGCAGAACTAGTCCATGTTAAGAGGGAGGCAAGATACAAGGTGGGGCGTGAATGAGCTCTAGGAGGAAGGCGGCACCATGGCCAGGGACTGGGGAGACTCCATGGCAGACATAAGACTGGCCAGGCAGAGCAGCCAGCCAGGACTCAAGGGTGCAGGGGCCTGGCCTGAGCTGATCTGCAGAAACAGACTGTGCAGTCTCAGGCAAGAGAAGGCCGGAAGAGGGCCGCCTACCTCAAAGGGTCGGATGACAAGCTCCCTGTCCCTAGAACTCCAGGAACGTGGCATTGGAGGCCTACCTCATCAAGCCAAACAGCTATGTGGGCCTGACCTGCACAGCCTTCCAGAGGAGAGAGGCAAGTGGGCCTGGTGCTCGGCCCACGGGCCTTGGCCAGAACCCCTCTCCTGAGCCAGAGCCCCTGGCCGATCAGCAGCTCCGCTTCCGCTGTACCACCGGGAGGCCCAACATTTCTCTGTCATCCTTCCACATCAAGGTGGGCACTGGGGCAGGGAGGATGCTAAGAGGGGAGATGCCAAGATGCAGGTACCTGGTGGAGGTGGATGATATGAGTGGAGGCAGGACCCAGAGAAGGAGGTAGGGGAGGTAGGAGGACGGGTTGGGGAACATCAGAGTCCCAGGGGATCCGGGTGTCTCTGAGGAACTCCTGTGTCCCCCCCCACCCCCCAGAACAGCGTGGCCCTGGCCTCCATCCAGCTGCCGCCCAGTCTGTTCTCATCCCTTCCGGCTGCCCTGGCTCCCCCAGTTCCCCCAGACTGCACCCTGCAACTGCTCGTCTTCCGAAACGGCCGCCTCTTCCGCAGCCATGGCAACACCTCCCGCCCTGGAGCCGTGGGACCAGGCAAGAGGCGTGGCGTGGCCACCCCTGTCATCTTCGCAGGAACAAGTAAGGGGCTGAATTCCAGGTACCACACAGAACCCCTCCTAAGTGTCTGCCCTGTGCCCCTTCATCCTACTCTTCCCTTGCCCGCAGCACCCCCTAACATCCTGGTGAAGGTGGCAGAGGATGGTGGCCCCTCACCGTTTCCAAAGAGGATAGAGGACACAGACATCCCATAAAGAAAAGGCTTATTGGAGAAAAGGTTCAGGAAGGCACTGGATTTTACATGCAAGATTTGTCAGATTTCAAAAGGGCTACAGGAAAAACCATTGGCCCATCCAGACCTCCCCCGTCCCACCTCTGCCTCTCAGGGATGGCCTCCTGAATCCTCTCCTCAGCCCGGCTTCTGCTCCCTCGGCGTTACCTTCTACCTCCTTGTCCCTGACCCCAGCCGTAGAGTCCTCTCTTTTAGGGCATGTCACCACCGTTCTTTTGGCACTTAGAATGGGCCACCTCCCAGTGCTTTCACTTTGATTCATCCTGGTGTCTCCTCAGTTAGACTGAGGACGGGGAGGGCAGGCCCACGTTTGGCATCCAACTATATCCACCAGCCCACGTGTGTTCCATGCCTGCTCGGCTGCTGCCCAGTTCCTCCTGTTGTCTCACGCATGCCCGTGTGGACTCCCCTTCCCCCGTAGGTGGCTGTGGTGTGGGAAACCTGACGGAGCCAGTGGCCATTTCACTGCGGCACTGGGCTGAGGGGTCCGAGCCTGTGGCAGCTTGGTGGAGCCAGGAGGGGCCAGGTGGGGCCGGGGGCTGGAGCTCTGAAGGCTGCCAACTCCGCGCCAGCCACCCCAACGTCAGCGCTTTGCACTGCCAGCACTTGGGCAACGTGGCCGTGCTCATGGTGAGTGTAGTAGAATTGGACGGTGAGAAGGACAGGGCGCAAGGGACGTATGCTGGGGTGAGGCGGGGTTCTCTGGTCACCTGAGGCCACAGAGAAATAAAGACCAGCAGCCTTGTCAGGCCTCAGGGAAATATCCCTCCAGTCTTCCCCACGCTCTCCATCTTTCAGGAGAGAGGGAGGTCCCGCTTCCACTCCTGGAATGAAAGAGCGGGACCTGGAACTACCCAGCCTGGTCTCCTGAGCGCCAGCCCGCACCCTCTGAGAGCTAGATTATTCAAGTGGGGAAAAAAAAATCTGGCAGCATTTCCCCTTTCTGGTCGCGTTCCTCACTCAGCTTTATCTAGCTTCCCCTCCCTCACCGCGCTCAGGCCTCGCTTTCCCAGATCCCGAGCGGGTGTGCAGCAGTATGACAGACAGAGGCGTCCCCCTCTGAAGCGTCCCCAGAGAGGCAGGCAGTAGACTATTAATGCCACATAAACCAACTTTCTGAGAGCGGGTGTCATGGTGCCTACACCTTTGCCTACCCAGATGGACTAAGCTGAGGACCGAGGCTGACCAGGCTTGGGAAGAGGAAAACTGGATGCCTGGCGGGGCTGGCCCTGGCAGGGCTCCAGGGGACGGCCTGCACTCCTGGCTCCCTAGCACACACCTCCTCTTTCCTACTCTTCCAGGAGCTGAGTGCCTTTCCCAGGGAGGTGGGGGGCTCGGGGGCAGGGCTGCACCCCGTTGTGTACCCCTGCACAGCCCTGCTGCTGCTCTGCCTCTTCTCTACCATCATCACCTACATCCTCAACCACAGGTGAGAGCTCTGGCAGGAAGGGAGAGAGTGGCGGGAAGGCTGGGGCGGGGGTGGTCTCACTAAGTACTGGCAAGTGTTCCTTTCCCTGGCTCTTCTCCAGCATTTTATCTGAAGGTTCTGGAGTTGGACAGCACATTTTGTGGCTTAAGGCCTTCCTGCCCTGGAGCCTCTATCACATACATACACATGCATGCACACAGATACCTGTGCCCCCTCTCTGGCCCTCCCAATGGCCTTGAGACCCCACGGGCCTGACCTTGGGCTAGGTGGCCCATTAATTACTGTTTCTGGGACAGCTCCATCCATGTGTCCCGGAAGGGCTGGCACATGCTGCTGAACCTGTGCTTCCACATGGCCATGACCTCCGCCGTCTTTGCAGGAGGCATCACACTCACCAACTACCAGATGGTCTGCCAGGCGGTAAGAAGAGAAGGCGCTGGAGTGGTTGGGGAGCTCCAAGACTAGTGATGGCAGCCTAGGCGGTAGGGAGGTGCAGGGGGAGAAAAAAGGGGCTCGCACCAACAGGCCCCAGCTCCACTGTTCTGTGTCCAGTCTGTGTCTACTTGTAGAGGGAGGGGTGTGTGAGAGTAGAAGGTGAAAGAAGCAGAGAAACTAGGAGGTGGGACGTCAAAGTAGGGACCTGCAATGGAAGAGAGGTTGGGTATAAGCTAGATGGCAATAACAAGGTCATGGGGAGTCACCAGAGTGGGGGGGAATGTGGGGAAGAAGTAGAGAAGGTAATCGCAGGGACAGAACGTGGGGAAGGATCTGGGTGGAACCGGAGCCTGAGAACACGGCAGGAGGAGAGCACGCTGTGGGACCTAGGCTCTGGCCTGGTGCCAGGGGTAGCAGCCCAGCACCCCCGGTCTGGTAGCGGTCCCAGCCGCAGCGCCTCGATCCCACAGGTGGGCATCACCCTGCACTACTCTTCGCTGTCCACACTGCTCTGGATGGGTGTGAAGGCCCGTGTCCTCCACAAGGAGCTCACCTGGAGGGCACCCCCTCCACAGGAAGGGGACTCCGCCCCCTCTGCTCCCCGGCCCATGCTCCGGTACGTGCTTACAGATGTCAGCTTTGCAGTGGGGAAAGGCTCAGAGGGTGGTAAGGACACCAAATCGATTCTCTGAAGGTGGATGCAGGATGGGCCCAAGGTCCCAGAAAACCACTCTCCAAAGACAGAAGAGGCGCGGCACTAGGCTGCATCAGGTTGCTGAAGGTCATGAGGTGGGCGCACCCTTATGGCGTCTGAGGAATGACCAGCCCAGGGAAGGGAGTGACTACAACAGTACCAGGGAAGGGCACGGGGCAGGGATCCTGGGAGCCTGAGTGGCGCCCTCTGACCTCAGCACTTAGGGTGAGAGAGAGTAGTTTGGCTTCTGTCCTTTAGAATGGTCTTAGCCAAGTCCCCTAGGGATCTACCAAGCCTTCCCTGTAGGGGCCTTGTATCCCTGGCAAAAAAAATTCTGACAGAATTTGAAGGGCAGAGGAGATGGGACAGAGACCCCGAGTCAAGGGTTCTGAGCACCTGGTTCCTCTCCCTTGCTCCCTCTCTCTCTGACTCCCCAACCCATTCCTCTCCAGGTTCTATTTGATTGCCGGAGGGATCCCACTCATCATCTGTGGCATCACAGCTGCTGTCAACATCCACAACTACCGGGACCACAGCCCCTAGTGAGCACGCTGCCTGCCTGCCTGCCTGCCCCAAACCTACCCACCCCAGCACCAGATGCCTTCTACTCCACTGGCAGGAGCACCTACTAGGCCCATCCAGCCAGTGATCCCACCCAAGCCCATGCATGTTGACTAAGCCAGCCTCTGCCTGTCAACTCACTGTATCCTCTGTGTCCCCAACCACCCAGCCTATGGGCCCAGCCTCAGACTTGCGCCCCCTCCTCATCTACTGCCTGTGTCTCCCCTCAGCTGCTGGCTGGTGTGGCGTCCAAGCCTAGGAGCCTTCTACATTCCGGTGGCTTTGATTCTGCTGATCACCTGGATCTATTTCCTGTGCGCAGGGCTGCGTTTGAGGGGTCCTCTGGCACAGAGCTCAAAGGGGGGCGCGAGCAGGGTCTCCCTGGACCCAGGGGAGGAGCTGAGGGGTTCCACCAGGCTTAGGAGCAGCGGCGCCCTCCTGAGTGACTCAGGTTCCCTTCTGGCTACCGGGAGCGCGGGGGTGGTGACGCCTGGACCCCCAGAGGATACTGATGGCCTCTATTCTCCGGGAGTCCAGCTGGGGGCGCTGGTGACCACGCATTTCCTGTACCTGGCCATGTGGGCCTGTGGGGCTCTGGCGGTGTCCCAGCGCTGGCTGCCCAGGGTAGTGTGCAGCTGTCTGTACGGGGTGGCGGCCTCGGCCCTGGGCCTCTTCGTCTTCACCCACCACTGTGCCAGGCGCAGGGACGTTAGGGCCTCCTGGCGCGCCTGCTGCCCCCCTGCCTCAGCCTCGCGCGCGTCACCCCCAGCCGTGCCTGCCACCGCACCAGACGACGGTTCCCCGGTGTTCGGAGAGGGACCCGCCTCCCTTAAGTCATCCCCGAGTGGCAGCAGCGGTGGCCACGCGCCGCCCCCGGGCCCCTGCAAGCTCACCAACCTGCAGCTGGCCCAGAGTCAGGTGTGTGAGGCAGGGGTGGTGGCCCGTGGCGAAGGGGAACCAGAGCCCGTGGGCTCCCGAGGGAGCCTCGCCCCTCGCCACCCCAACAACCTGCCCCACGGGCGCCGAGTGCACAAGAGTCGGGCCAAGGGGCACCGCACGGGGGAGGCGGGCAGCAAGAACCGGCTCAAGGCACTGCGTGGGGGCGCGGCGGCCGGGGCGCCCGAGCTACTGTCCAGCGAGAGCGGCAGCCTGCACAACAGCCCATCCGACAGCTACCCGGGCAGCAGCCGCAACAGCCCTGGCGCCCGCCTGCAGCTGGAGGGCGAGCCCACGCTCACACCTTCGGAGGGCAGCGACACGAGCGCCGCGCCGCTCCCTGAGGCCGGTCGGCCGGGCCAGCGCCGCAGCGCCAGTCGCGACAACCTCAAGGGCGCGCTGGAGAAGGAAAGCAAGCGCCGCTCCTACCCGCTCAACACAGCCAGTCTGAACGGCGCCCCCAAGGGCGGCAAGTACGACGACATCACCATGGCCTCTGGCGCCGAGGCGGCCGGTGGCGGCTGCATGAAGACGGGCCTCTGGAAGAGCGAGACCACCGTCTAGGGTGGGGAGGGTGACACTTTAGGACATGCTGGCCATACGGGCTTGTTACCCCGGCTTCTCGGGGGAGCCTCAAAGACGTCTGTCGGTACGCCAACAGGTTTGAGGTGGAAGTGCCCAGGGCTGCACCTGGGCTCACCAGCTTTAGCTCTGGAGGTTGGGGGAAGGAACAGGCAGTGGCCTGCCACTGCCAAGAAGGCCATCCCTCTGGGGTAGCGACAGACGCCCCAGAGCCCCGGGCAGGATAATTTCCATCCCAGCCCAGGCTAGTGTGGGCGGTTCTCAGTGCCGTCCAGGGTAGGGAGAGGTCCTTTCAGCCTGGGGTGATGAATAGTGGACCAGCACAGCACAGCCCAGGCCAACTCCTCCTTAAGGTGCTCCTGCATCTTGTCCACCCTGCCTCACTGGTGGTCATCGGCCTTCTTAGGAAAACACAGATGGGAACTTGAGAACAATGTTCTCTCACTGCCCTCTTCTGAAGCCAGCCATCTGTGCCTAGATTCTAGGGTCTCTCACCCACCCAGTTTTTGGCTAACTGGGGAGCCAGCCTTAACAGATGAGCCAGGTGACCAAGACCAACTGGAGGTGACAAGGTGCTGCTTTTCAGATTAACTATGCAAGAGAAGGTGGGGCGGTGGGAAAGGCAGCTTGGGAGATCAAGTGGGATGGGGGCACATGCACAATTAGGGAGGGATGCCATTCCCACATGTGTGGCACACATACCATACAGCAGGACTCCAGGGGGGCACTTGAAGACAAAGCCAAGGGCCTACACCTAAGGGTTTGACGCTGCCTGGGGATAATTTGAGGGCAGTAGAGTAGTGCTTAGATTTGGGGCTAAAGTTAGTCATGCCTCAAACCTAGTCCTATAAACAATGCCCTAAAGCGGGGCTCTGGCACAGGACTGCAAGTGATGTTGGAGAAGCACTTTCTGTCTAATTGCAAGGCCCATGTCCCCAGTGTCAGCCTCCCAACACTAAGGGACTAAGAAGAGTACTTCCCTGCCTCCATGAGGCTCCATGGAAGACCCGTTCCAATTATTCGATCACTAGCTCCCTATGAGGGAGGCCTCCAAAACATCAAACCAGCTTCCTGCCATACAGAAGCCCAGACCACATCCTTCCAGGTGGCGGCACAGTCCCTGTTCCCCACAACTCCCCCAGGCCTGAGCCTCCACTTTTAAACACCAGCACTCCGATTTTCCCCCCAACCTAAGGAGCAACCACCAGCCTTTTACTACAGGACTCAGTAAAAGTGGAGGGAACCTGGGGCCTTATAAGCAACATCATGAACACAAGGCCTGGTCTGGGTCCCCCCCCTGTCTCCAGGTCACCCCAGCCTGATCACCAAGGTGAAAGAAGACATAGGGGAGGAAAGGAAACCCACATGCCTTGGGATGGATCCTGTTATTTATGCTTGCTGCACAGACAATATTAGACAGGAAAAAAAAAAAAAGCTTTGTATTATTCTTCCACATATGCTGGCTGCTGTTTACATACCCTGCCAATGCCTTAGCACTGGAGAGCTTTTTGCAATACGCTGGGGAGGGGAGGGAGGGGATGAAAAGTGCCAAAGAAAACATGTTTTTAAAAGCTCGGGTTTTATACAATAGAATGTTTTCTAGCAGATGCCTCTTGTTTTAATATATTAAAATTTTGCAAAGCCCTTTGAGCTATAACCTTAGTCCACCCACGGTCCTTTTGTTACAAAGTATAGAGAATCTCATGAAACCATGCACATTAACCCACCAACACCTAGGAAAGGACACAGGGCCAAGAGTTGCCCAGTTCCTGTCCTCTGAGGGCTGATAAGGTTGGAAATGCCAACTGCTCCACACCAGCAGGGAGGGCCCATCAGCCCTGCAGCAGGAGTGTATCCAGTTCAAACCAGGACCTGGAGGGAGCCTGACCCTCCAACAAAGAAGAAAGCCATCCCAACGAATGTGAACACATAACAACCTGCTCTCTGGCACTAAAGAATGGGACTCTCTCTAACCTAGGTGTCCCTACATTCTTTCTGATTTCTACTCCAGGACCTGGGCTCCAATTAGCTACAGAGGCCCTCTTGGTTCCTTTAAACGGGAAAGACAACACGTAAGGATTTGTGCACACTTCTCTCAATATGACAGCCTATTATCAAGTTGCTGTCAGAATGGGGTAAAGTGTCCCCTCAGCCCCCAAAGTGCATCAGGGAGGGTTAGGATTACTCGTGGCAGCTTGTCTAGCAGCTTGGGCTCTCTGAAAGTCCCTCACTTCCTGAGGGGTACGCAAATACTGCTCTATTTCACTATCAGAGATGTTCTCGTCTCCGGTGACTGTGGAGGTAGGCGGGCTGGGGCAGACCCGCTTTGGGGGCTTCAGCATGCAGGGCGGGAGGAGAAGGGCACGGCCAGCTGGTCGCTTCCCCTCAGGCAAATCCACGAGACCATTACCCACTTCCCCTTTGCCCCGTCCTTGCCCTTGCCCCTGTCCCTGCGGCTCCTCCTGGGCCTCCGCCTCTGCTGTTCCTTCCTGAAAGGCTTTGCGGATCAAAGTGTGGCGGTGCTGGAGCAGGTCACCAATATGCTTCACCACAGACCGTTTGTCAAGTTTCAGAACTTGCAGCCAGGCCAGCTGCTCAGCCATCCGCAGCAGCACAGCCAGCAGCTCCTGTACACGGGAGGAAGCGGGGTAGGGCAGGTCCACGTTTGCCAATTTACAGAATCGGGCCAGGGAACATGTCAGACGAGCTGAAGGCTGCAGCGACTGCCAAGCCAAGAAAGCAGCAGCAGTGATGACAGGCAAGGGATGCCGCCCAGTCACCAGCCACGTCTCATCTGCCAGCTCTACCAACTGTCGTGTTCGTGACAGCATCTTCTCTTTGTCTTCCACGTATTTAGCGGGCACAGATGGGGAGGCTTGAAACAGTTTGAAGCTGAAATAATGAAAATGGGGGTCTTGTCTCAGTGCCTATGGGGAGGCTGCTCTTCCAAAGTAAAGAAGAACAGTCTGCTCAAGATGGGCAAGCTGTTCTGGCCTCCTGGGAACACTCAAGCTTGCTGGGAAGCAAGATTCATACAGGTACTGAGAGAAGACTGGGTGAGTCTTCTGCTTGTGAGGTCAAGGGCAGAAGAATGCAGAAGGGAGCTAACATTTGTTGACCAACCCCCATCAGCCTGAGTGCTTTACAAATGTTCTTTTGCCTTCTCTACACCTTGTTATGTGCACTTATAGTTGAAAGCTTGCCTATAGTCACCCAGCTAGGAAGTAATCAAGCTTCGAACCCAAGACTACTTGATACGGACAGCCTTTGCTTTCTACTATATTTTTCAGAAAAAAAGAACACAACTAAAAAACAAAACAAAACAAAAATACAGGATTAGCTTCTAACTGCAGCTCTGTCATCTACTAATATTATTTCATATTCTTGCAGCTCCACTGGCAGTTGATCCCACTGAGGCCCTGCGGGGCCACACACGTGAGCGGGGGACTCAGGAGCCCTGTGCCAAGGCTAACGCCTGCTTTCCTACATCATTAGGCTACTGTGAGGGCAAAGAGTTTTGAAAATTATAGCCTCCTAGAAATATAAAATGGCTTAACAGCATTAGTACCAGGCACAAGAGAAGGAGAGCAGATTTTTCTCCCGCATTCTTTTAGATGGACTTTAGTCAAAAAGAGACAGCCAAAGGTAAAAGGGTTCAGGTCTAAGGACCCATCCCATCCCCACATCTCCCACTAGGCAAGTACCTGCTACAGTAGGTCTTCACCAGGTCTGTCAAGCACAGAGATGGCACATCCAACCCCAGGAGCTTCACTATCTGCATGTACGTGCCAGAAAACATATCCAAATCTGCATACAACAGGGTGCAGATGGTTCCCATGGTCAGGGGCCAGTTATGCTGCCGGCAGGTGATTAAGACACAGCACCCAACCAACACCTCCTTCTTTTGCATCCTGGCAGCACGGATGCCAGAGTGCTGGTATGCCTGTTGATAGTAAGCAACCGCTGTGTCCTCGAATGTGGATGGCAACTGCAGAACCCGACAGAGGTCCCTCACTCGGCGGAGACCTAGGAAAACCCACAGCAAGGGTAAGACGAGTCAAAGGAGCTACCATGCAGCCCCTAAAAATTTCTGCTAAGCTTGCCTCTGACACGAGATGCACGAATAATATACTATCTTCCCACCATAACACGAATGACACCTTGCAGAGTCATTCTAAAGACACGAAGAAATTTGTGGGAAGAAGTCACATTTCAGCCCACCATTTTTGGGAGGCTGGTTTGATTCGGGGTCAAGGCAAATTTTGATCTGGACTCCTTGAGTCTACCTCAAACATAACCCTGAGCAAATCCAAAACTTATACCGATTTGCTATCTTTCCTAGAACCATTCCCATCCTTTATGTCTAACCACTACTCTCTTCCACTCTACCTTACATGGTAAATGAAATCAAGAAAAGCAAGTACAAAGGCAGGACCATCAGGAGAATCTTCTTCAAAGCCACTGTGTCATAAACGGTTGATTCTTACCTTGTTGCTGACTGCGACTAACTTGTTCATTTTCTCCTGTGCTTCGGGAATATGTTACTTCTGAAAAAAAAGGGGGGAGGGACAACAAATAGCTCGTTTAGCCTTTATCCACCAGACTGCTGTGCTCCCACCACACAAAGCCAGGGAGCAAAATTCAAATCATTAGGTATCTGCTTGCTGCCTCACAGAAGGTGCCCATCTATGCACTTTAAGGCCCATCTGGTTGCCTGTGTCCACCAGCTCTATCAGATACACACAGATTGCGGAAGATCAGGACTGCACTGAAGTTCCAAGTATTCCAAATTTTCCTATGTGTCAGTTCAACTTTGTACCCTCCCATACATCCAGTCCCAGCAATTTTCCCGGCTGAAGATTTTGAGGGCTGCACTAATCAGGGGCTTGGAAAACAAACTGAAAGAAAGAAAGAAAAAAAAAGATGTTTTGCCAATCAGTGCTAAAAAATACTTCGGGGCAATAGCATGTGCTGTATTCGTAGAGCTGATCCACAATATTTCCACCACCACCAGACTGGGTAAACTGAGTGGAACTTTGTCTCTCTACCTTTCATTTATTGAACTTTTTCATACTTACTATACGTGCCCGTTATTGTACTAGATGCTAGGGAAACACACGTGAACTGCAGTCCCTAACCTTCTGCAGCTCGTTCGTTGACTTCTGGCCGTTGTCTCCCGTACTTAAGTGACAAGGAGTGGGCGGGAGATAAGAGAAATCCGATTTCAGTCCCTCCAGTGCCCCACTCTCTACCCACAGCCCTGTAAAGGACGGCACAGGTACCTCGGAGGTTGCCCTCGTCGCTGAAGGTTGTAGTAAGAACTCCCTCGGTGACCACGCAGCCGCAATCAGAGCACACTAGCTGGCTCTGCGAATAGTGCGAGTCTTCCACGAGGTCTGTGGAACCGCAGTCGGGGCAGCGGCCTCCGCCTGGCATCTCCAGAACCGCGGAAGCTTTCGGACACCCAACCCCACGTCTCCAACAGCAACTGTGCAAAAGCAAGCAATAAGACGGCAACCTTTTAAGTGCTGCACCTTCCACTTCCGGCCAGCGCGCCCGCGGTAGAGGTAGTTCTCTCCGCTCTGCGACTGTACGCTACTTCCGGTCCGTTCCTTTGTGGACTCGGGTGAAAACATATGCCAGGAGAGGAGGTTCCTGCTCTGAACTATGCCTTTGGGTTTCCAGATATGCGTAGGTAGTTTGAGGCGGGTCAGACTGGGGGTTGAATTTGGGTGAATGTTCTGCTTACGCGGACCCCCATGTAGTTGACAAGAAATTGTTGCCGTCCCCAAACAACTTTCTTTTCTACGACGCTAGAGGAGTCCGAGATTCTCCATTTCTTTGACAACGAATGTTGATTTTGGCCGTAGAGCAAAGTGCGGTAAGTCCCAAAAAGGGAGAGTAGTGTAGTCAGAGTAGGAAATTGTGTTCTACTTTCTAGAGCGGCTTACCCGAGCAAGTCGTTGCCCCTCTTTGCAGTCTGTTTTTTCTGAGCTGTAGAATGAGGGAATAGAATTAAAATCCAGAGTGGCAAACTCAAATGCTTTCAGGGGCTAGGCAAGCGATATCTCAGGGAGTTGGAATAAAAGTATGTGGAGTGGTGTGGCCTTTGGCGAAGTGAAGGAGTCAAGGAGATGTAGACGTTTTTAAAAACTTGAGCTTTAAAATGCTCCATGATTCTGGTTCCAAAGTTCCTACCTTGGTATTGTATAGATCAGTGGTTTTCAACCTTTTTCATCTCATGGCATTATATAAATTAATTATTAAAACTGTACAGCAGACCAGAAAATAAATTTTTTGCTGCTCTGACAAAAAAAAAAAAATAGGTATAATTTTGATTCATTCACACTGTATGGCTATTGTTGTATTGGCTGTCGTCATTTTCTTATTTGACAATCTAAGGGAAAAGAGCTCAGTGGCCCTAACTAAATAGTCAGGTATTGCATGTTTTAAAAATTCTTGCCCTGGCTGGTGTGGCTCAGTGGATTGAGTGCTGGCCTGTGAACTAAAGGGTCACGGGGTGGATTCCCAGTCAGGGCACATACCTGGGTTGCAGGCCAGGTCCCTAGTAGGGGGCGCATGAGAGGCAACCACACACTGATGTTTCTCTCCCTCTCTTTCTCCCCCCATTCCCCTCTAAAAATAAATAAATAAATAAATAAATTTTTTAATTCTTGTGGCACACTTTTTGAACATTGCTAGTATAGATCAAAAAATCTCAAGCAAAATTAATGCTGTTACTGAACCAAGCTTACAAATTAAAAATTATGTCATGTTTGAGTATAAATCAAAAGTTACCCAAAAGAGAGTGTATTTTCCTATAAGTAAATTTACATTGCACTCTAACAATAAATATTTTAATGTTTGGGAGTTTTAAAATCAGTTGTGTCTGAAAAATAAGGAAGTTGAGTAAAATGACAAGTATAACCAGAAGCCTGTCTTAATGATTCCAAGAAAGCAGATTGGAGTTATGATAGCAAGTGTGGAAAATTTATGTTTCTCGGGCTAATAAAGGAGAATTTCAGGGAGGCCTCTGGCATTCGTAGATTTTAGAAGCTGTTGTGGGCTAAATTTCAGCCTTGCATTGAGAGCGAGGGGTGCAGAATGAGTTCATCCCTTCCCATTGAAAACAGAAAATTATTGAACACCTCTGCAGGATGAATTGAAAGGTAAGGGTGTCTTGTTAGCCCCTTAACAAATAGGGACACACACTCCCTTGAGGAATGAGATACAGGTTACAGCTGCTTTCTTTAGAAGATCAGTAAATTATCATGCATCCTAGAGCTGAAAAAATTCTAAAGAAAAATAGTGCTTATTAGTGTGAAGAGTCAAGGCTATACAATGACCATGCATCCAGTTAATCCTCGAACAGAGCACTTGAGCCTCAAAATGAAAGGAGTCTCATAGGGCGGAGCTATAAGTTCTTTTGAAAGAGCCATAATCAGTGGTCAGGTATAGAAGGCTCCATCAGTGCCTATTGAGACCGTGAATTCCCTGGACCAAAATGAGGAACAAGGTTATATATGACAAAAAAAGATAGCATGTTGTCTATATACATGCACCAGCCCTGGGCTTTCCAAATTCCTTCTCTCTAGACTTCCCCACTGGTGTGGTATATGTGATGACGATTTATTTCTGATTGCCCAGTAGGTAAATATTGAGAAACACTTGCATGCTCGTGTGCACACACCCCTCAGAATTTCTGAGTTAATTTTAGACAGTACAGTCAACATTCTTTCTGAGGAAGGAAGCGTGTTCCTAAAAACAACATAATTGACACTGAGAGTAGTTCTTTACATTATCATACAAGAACAGCGTACGATAGCTCTCATCCCTAATTTTGTACAGATCTTGAACAGAATTGCATTTTTTTAGTGGGATTTTATTAAAGTCATCTACCCATGACAGAAGTCTTAAAATTCTACCTTCCCCCACATGACTCATAGTAAAGTGGAAGAGCGGTTTTATGATCCTCCAACCAGCACCTGTAAGGGATGAAGGGGGGATTTTCCTTTCCAGTCACAGGTGTGTGATAGCATAAAAGAGCCTTGCCCTTGGACACTAACAGGCAGGGAGGTGGGCAGGCCCCAGGCCAGAAGATGGCGCACTCTACTAAGATGTGTAAGTCTGGGATTCTCCACTTTCCCAAGAAGAAATTGATTTATTTAGAACATTTATCAGCCTTCCTCTGGGAAATCAGGACAGATACAACACCCTCAATGCCCTTCCCACTACTACAAACACTTCTAAGAGTTACCATTCGACGATGGTGATGATCTGTTGAACAGATGCTCCGCAACCACTTCTCCCCCACCACCGTCTGTGAAACTGGAATCATGTTTCTTGTCTCCATATCACCAGAGCTCACATGGTACCTGACACACAGGCTTCTAGCATGCTGAGTGCCCAGAATGGGCTGGATTGGAGAAGAAAGCTACTGTGGAGGGAAGGCTATTGGAAAGGCCACCCCAGCCATGGTTCAGATAGGAAGTACTGACCTTAAGGCCAGAATTCTTTCTAGAAAGGAGGCCGAAGAGGAAGGCACTGTTGGTGTGGGACCCGGAGGAAGCTCTCCACCAGTCCTCCTGTGATTAGATGTGTGTATTCTAGTTCATTGTTTGCCTATCTAACTTGCCTTTTGATTGCCAGTCTCTGAGGAAATGATCTGGCTTTTTCATCCCTGTGTCCCAGGAACACCTCCTACAGTGAGGGCTGGCACTCAGGAAAGAGCCATTCAACTAACTCCTGGGAATGCCTGTCCTAGGTGGGCCTGTCAGAAGCAACATACAGACTTTCTCAGAGGCAGAATCATTCTAATCTAGAGCCAGTAACTAGGGAGAGCTGGGCTGCTCTCAGGTCCCTAATACCCCTGGGCTCCTCCCAGCTCAGTTGACTGAAATGTCACGCTAAACCAGTTTCACTCCAAACCCTGAGAACACTCTCCTCTGTCACCTAAGGCTGGCGCTTTGCTCGGGCCTTTGAGCCATTTTGACAGGATTTCCCTGCCACAGCCTCAGTTCTATAGCGGACATTCATTCTTCTCCAACACTCACAGGGGACAGCCACAGTACAGGCATGGCCAGGGCTTCCTAAGGCCTGGTGCCAAAGAACCTCCCTCACTTACAGTCACTTTTCCCTGTGGCATTGTTTATGCTGTGACCCCAGCACATCTTCCCTCTCCTGGGATGAGGATTAACATGTTCACTTTCTTCAACTCCTAAGAACAAAGGCACCTGATAGCTCTATAGGGGTGGTCACAAGCCCCCCATTCGCTGCGTAGACTGAGAGCCTGAATGCCAGTCACCTAACCTGGAATTCCCTCCTCGGGAAGCCTGTGTGATTTATCTGGAGGGAGGATTGAGTTGGGTGGTCTTCATTTTCCCTGCCTGCTCCAACCTGCCAGGATTCCAAGAGAATCAGAACACTATCTCCTTGACCCCTAAAGTGATCCTAGACTAGGAGTCAGCAGACTTTCTCTGTAAAGAGCCAAATAACAAATATTTAGATGAGGCATAAGATAAAAGTTTCTGTTGCAACTACTCTAGTCTGCCGCTGTCACGTGGAAAAAGAGACAGAGACAAGAAAATGTGCATGGCTGTATTCCAATAAAACTTTGTGGACACTGAAATTTGAATTCCATGTAATTTTCATGTGTCATAAAAGTGTCATTTTATTAATCATTAAAAAGAATGTAAAAATGTCCAGTATTCAGGGTTGTGTCGTTGACTGTGGTTATCATTGTGTGCATTAGATCTCTAGACTTATTTATCCCACATTTGAAAAAAAAGAAAGTGAAAATCATTCTTGGCTTGATGGTTGTACAAAAACAGGAAACAGGCCATGTGCTGCCCCTGTTCCAGACCTCCAGGTCAGACAGGTGAATTCAAATTCTTCCCTAACAACTCACTGTGTAACCCTAGGCAAACTAAAGTTCTGATGCCTGAGACTCATCTGCATAACGGAGATCTTATCTACTTTGATGAGAATTAGAAACAGTAGCATCAGTGCTTATTGAACTGTAGGAACTCCTTTTGCAGTCAAGCTTCAGCCTGAAGTGAGCATTTGATATGCAAGGACAGAAGCAGCTTTCTCTTCCCTCTGCCAGAGCCTATCACTGTCACCAAAGTGACGATTTCCAGGGCTCAGGATACAGGTTTCTGTGTACAATAGTTGAACATCAAAAGGTTAAGTGAGGACAGGCTCCCTCAGAAGATTCTGTGGCTCTGAAATAGGCTGGCACCACAGAGCTCAAGGAAGCCAGTTTTGAATGTGGAGTGACAGCTCCTGTCTTCCCTGCATGGGGACTGCACATCACAAAAGTTGGAACTGTTGAGAAGCCTCAGGCATGGGATCCATTTGCTTAGAGACTGGACTCGAGGGCTTAGGGAGCCCCTGCTCCTGGCACCTTGACGAAAATTAGAGTGCTAACTACACTCTGTAAGTGACAGTTTTCCGTGGGCGTGGGGACAGGATGTCCCCCGGGGCAAGTCCTCATTCTGGCCCATAGGTGGCTGTGATGATAACAGGAGCCAGAAGTGATTTCGGTCACCTTTGCAGCTGCCACAGCTCTTCCGTGGTGGGGGGTGGTTAGCTGGGGCAGACTCCCCCTCAGTCACCATTGGTCCTTGTTGCAGGTTATCTGAAGGCATGTGGAAATGTTCGGAACGGTCTGTACTGTCTGTTCTCATTTTCATTTAAAAATGTATCTATTTGTGTGAGGAAAAAATGCTGGGACAACAGATCAAAATAACAGTAGTTACGTCTTGGTAGCTAAGAATTTAGGATTTCTCTTCCCCTACTCCCAAGTATGAGCATACATAACATTAGAGAACTGCAGATCAAGCAGGGGTAATGGGGCTGGATGTGCTTAGTGAGTAGTGGGAACTCAGTGACTGGGCCTTCCTTTCGCAGTCAAGGTTCAGCCTGAAAACGAGCACTTGATATGCAAGGACAGAAGCAGCTTTCACTCCACTCTGTGAAAGTCAGTGGTCCCTGCAGCAGGCCAAGATAAGGCATGTGTCATAGAGAAAGATGTTCCATCCTCTGGAGGAGAAAGGACATTGGGACCCCTGGCACCAGGCAAGGTGGCAGCAGTAGGAGTGATTCTCAGAGGGTGAGAAACATATGGGTCACCCCCCGCCACCACCGCCAAGGGAACTTGTCCAGGAAGACAGAAAATTTTTTTTTGCACCCATACAAAATCACAGACGCAAATCTTTAAAAGGTAGTATCATTTTATTTAGTGTTGTAGGAAATTTTAGGTTACTTCTTAAGAACAAAATCAGAGAAATTCAAAATTCCCAAAGTAACAAAGCAGGAAATAACGCTATTATCCAAAAACACTGGGCGATCCTTCAAGAATTGGAGGGAGACAGGGTTGAAGTTAGTCGCTCACATAGTAGATGCTGAGAAACGAGAGTTGAGATTGGTGTGGACACTAGGAGATTTCATTCTCCACCTAAGGCAATTAATCTTTCAGCCTTCAGGGATTATTAATTACTTCTAAAAAACAGAGAAGAGTCAGTTGGGAGAAGCAACCTAGTAAGGAAAGATCCTGCATAATTTAAAATTAAATTGCCTCTGGCCTTCAATACCGCATGTGGCTGAGTGTTATGTACTTTCCTCCCTCGACGCCCTTTGGGGGTCCCACCGTTAGCAAAGCTGGACCCACACACACGCATCCCACTGGCACATGCGTACATGCACACACTTCCCAGGTCAACAACTGCTCCCCGTGGCAAAGGGCAGACTTTCTTCTTCTCCATTCTGCTGCCCTGATAAGGCTAACACACAGGAATAAAGGAGGAGGACAGGACACCTGTCAAAGTCCAAGGAATGAGATGATACGAAACAACCAAGCAAAGGGTTGACATTTTTTTCATGGAGCTGACGTCCAATTGAAATTCACTGAGAAGTGTTTGGTATTTAATCTGACGTGCCCCTAAAGTGCTGACTGTTCTTTCTGGAGGCAGCTAGGCGAGGCTCGGAAGATAGCCGCCCTGCTTCTCCAGAGCACAGCCTCCACCCAGGGCCCATCCGTTAGGCTGGCATTCACAGCAGCTAGAGGCAAGTCCCAGTTCTCGTGCAGGTCGGGCACAGGCCTTCAGACATATGCCGGGTATGGGAGTCCCGCGCTCCAACTCAACGAGCCCTGCTAATGGCTCAAGGCCAAAGCTTTTCTTAGATAAATTCTCCCCAAAAGTAGAGTCCTCAAGGACAGTTATTAACTACTAACCTTCAGGCTATCTACTTTGAGAGATACAGGAACACTATAAATTGAGTATTTTTTTCCTCAGCAGTGGTAGAAACCAGACACCCTTGAAGTAAATAGTCCTTCATTCTCCAGAGTTCCCAAGTGGCATTTCAGGGCACAGGAATTTCACTCCTCCACACAGGTGTCCCTCTTAAACACCGACCAAGGTATATACCCGAGGTCCTCACAGCAATCTCCAAGCCCCACAGCCCAGCGCAGGTCTCCACACCAGCTCTTCAAAGAAGAAACCATTCAGAGCACACCTGCCCCCCCCCCCATGCACTTGGGTTATCACAGTCAAAACACATTTATATCAAGTAAAAAACATGTTGCAGAACAAATATATACATGTACATTTTCAGAGTTCAAGTGAATATACAGTTCTCTTTGTAGGTATGTAAATAAGTTTCATAGCACTACAAAAATACAAGTCATCTGAGAAGTTTACGGTGGTCCCCAGTGCTGTAGGAAAGAATTAAATAAAATAGTTATAGTTAATTAAAAACTAATTAGATTAATCAAGTTACAGTATCATCCTTCAGATTAAAGTGCTCCAGTATAACTAAGGTTGAAGCAAACATGATTTTGAAAAGAAATTCTGCTGTCAACAATCTTGCCTCTTAACCTCAATATAACAAGAACATATGAAGAAGAGATTCCCAGCTTAATACTTGCTAGTATTGCCTCTCTTGCTCACCCCACTGGCCAGTGATATTCCTCCCCTAGGAGAGAGGTCAAGATCTGATAAGATTCTGTCATAACCAGAAGAAAAAAATGAGTAATACAGAAACCTTCTAATTCCAGTATTAGGTTATTAGCAATGGAACTACCTGAAGAACCTGAGCTGGTACTATTAAGAAGAGGGTAAGCGTCCTAATTATTTTAAAAATGTGTATTAATCTAGTTTTTAAAATACATCGATCCCAACATAAGTATCATCTTCTTCCTCTTTACAATTTTATAACAAGGGGGAGAAATGCCAGGAAGAGCTGCCACGGAAACCAGGGAGCTAAGGCACAGGGAAAAGGCCACAGGAATCCTACTAAAATCATCCCATACCTGGTGGAACTGTTTTGGTATGCACTTGGGTCACCCAATCCCTTATCAAGGCACTGAGTAGGCCAACCTAGCCAGCAGGAACCCTGCTATCATGCGGGGAAGGACTTGGGCAAACTCCCCCTGAGTGCAAAGTGACTCTCTCACTCTCCCCGCTCTATTACACTTCTCAAGGGCCCTGTGTACCTCTACAGAGCGCACTGTGATGCTAGGCAGTAGTGGAAGCTGATGTTTAGGAAAGGCAACTTGTTCCAGATCTACAAGGCACACTCAAAGGCTTTCGCTAAACTCCTCTGCTCCAGTCCAATCAAGACCAAGTCCAAGAAGCCTGTGAGGTTGATATGGTATCAAAATTTAGCATCTGCAGCCAAAAGCCACACCTGAGCTACTCAAAAGCCAAGAAAGTATGTGTAACCAGCACCTTCTCATTTCACCCCAAGCACTGATGACTGGGGAATGCATATTTTAGAATCTCAGTGTTAAAGAAAGGAAACCCCAATGTTGAAATATATTAATATCCCTGGCACCATGTGAATCTCTGGGACAGGGTCAGATCTTCTGACCATGTCTTTGGTCAGGGCATAAAGTATTTACAACATAAGGCACAGTGGCATTTAAAATCAACACCCTGGGAATGTACAGTAAGAGATTCATTGTAATAATTAACAGGACTTTAAGTGGTAGAACTGACTCTTGCCAGGTGACATGCAAGGGAGATGGTGACTTGGAGCCTGTATGCTAGTTATCAGGCAAACGGCGTCCTTGGCCCCAGGAGGAGGTGGAAACGAACGCACAGAGGAGTCTCCGTGTTGTACGCTGGCCGTTCACATCTTTCCTGCCTTTTTGCCGACCTGAGCCGGAACGCGGAGGATGTTGGGGGTTTCTTCCATGACCCTGACTAGCAGATTGTCGATGTAGTCCTCCAGCTCGCGAACCTGGAACTCTTTCTTGTTTATTGTTTCTTTCTGTTTGAGGACCAACTGGATCAGCTCATCATGGGTTAGCTGTGCATAAGCAAAAGCAGGGTCCGAGGGGGTGTATTTCTTTGGAGAGGAAAGAAGAGGGGAAAAAAGAGAGAAAGTCAGCAAAGAAGTCTAAATATCTAAAAGAAATACAAAAGAAGGGCTCAACGACCATAACCTGAGGCTCAGGTGGTCAGAGTGCAGGGAGGTACAATGCGCTCTCAGAGCTGGACGAAGGAGAAACCACTGCTACACAGGCGAGCGATCCAACAAGCTTCAGAGATCGGAGTGACATCTGAACTAGACCTTGGAAATGAATTACAAGTAATTTCCTCCCCAAATAACAGGATTTTGTTTTTAATAATAAAAGGAGTATTTGCTCACCATTGGAAATCTCAACTACAGAAGAGAGAAAAAATTACCTATAACTCCAACACATACCATTTTGGTCTCTTTCTTATTTTCGCTTGGTTTCTTTAGGGTATGTTTTACAACTTTACCATCGTACAGAATATAGTTTTGTAGCTAGCTTCTTTAACCTATTATTTTGTGAGTCTTTTCCCATCATTAAGTTTGAGCAAAAACTGCTTTTGTAATGGATGCTTAAAATTCCATTATATTTTAACCATCTCTCTCACTGGGTATTTAGGTTGTTTTCAATTTTAACAATTGTATAATAACATGTTAATTAAGATTTATTAACATAAAATCTTTGGTTATATCTCTAAACACTTCCTTAAGATAAATGCATAGAATTAAAAAGGCATACACTTAAGGTATTTCATACAAACTGTCAAACAGCTATTCAGTTTGGACTCTGTAATCCAGAGGGGAAAGTGTGTAGGACTTTGAAATCATCAGAAGATTCTAGGAATGTGATGACTTTAAAAATTGTAAAACAATTCAGTATTACAGAAAGAGAGCAATGGCCATGAATAGGAAGAGATGCAAAGAAAATACTCATTAATTCAGGAAACAACAGTGCCCATTGTCACATATTTCCTCTCAGGATTTTTACATTGGATTTTTTTCCCCGCATAGTTGTAATAATAATGATGTACATTCAAGTTGTGTCCAGATTTTTCCATGTGACAGATGATTTTTGGATGTAGTTGGCTGTATTATTTTTAAATGGAAGTGTCAACGCCACCTGAGTAAATAATATATCCCTAGTTATAAGTCATCTATAACAGGTGGAGGCCCTAAGAAAAATACTTCCCTCCAATCCAATATAGTAATGACTCAGCTAGCTTTTCATAACTTTATGCAATTTCTTTCTCTAAACTCTGTCATACTTTGCAACATTCCAAAGAGTAATTCTTTTTATAAGTATTGTTTATGCCTTAGTGCAAAGCATCTATTATATGGCCAGCCAACAGCAGTCTCCAGGAAACTTTCCATGTTTACTCCCAGTATTTACTAGGTATGGTCCAGGACCAAGAGCTTTGTTGCAGGCCGGTGGAGGGGCAGCAGTGGGGTTTACAAATCATGAGCAAACCGAGCAGCAGTTGCCTTCATTCTAAGTAAGCTGTTCTCTCATCAGGGCCAGGAGATAAGCCCCCGATTAAACAAGCTTTGAAGAGTAAATAAAATGGGAGCCAAGTGTCTTTCTGGCTCACTTCCTGAAAGCTAGGTGTTGTTTCTCTTTGGAGCCACACTGCATTCCACAGTAAAAGGAAGAGGGCATGGGAAGCCGCTAAGTGGCTTTAGTTTTCACCAATTTTATGCTGTTCTTTTTGCTCCATTTCCTGGTAAATATTGTTAACTCCAGAACGACAAGCACTGCCTCTTTTACACAACCACAGAGCTCAGCCATGCTGAGCTGCTCAAGTTACAGTACATTTCTAGGCAAGGGCTAAAACATAGTAGGTACACAGTTCTGGCTGCAGCTGGTAATTTTGAGAGAGGGCGCTAACTTGTTTTCAGCCACAATTCATTATTACTGCTCAACCTCTTCACCTGAAACTCAGATCTCCAGCTTTTAGAGAAACTTTCAGCCCAGTTTCTGATGGCATAGGCACAGGGCAGTCAGAGGCATTAACAACCACCCAGCGCTTTACAAATGCTTGCAGGAGGGAGGGAGACGTGAGCAAAAAGCTTTACTTCAAAAACACAAAAATTCTTTGACATCCTGGAGTCCACAGGACTATAAAATCTATCACTGAATGAAACTTCTAGATGCCTTTTACAAAAATAAACTTTATTTTTACCAACTATGGTCCCCGGTAGTCATTTAGGCAATTCCTCTCCACATATTTCAAACACAATACATCCTTGCCCACTAACGGTCACCGGTCACTCAGTAAATCATTCTCCTCCAGTCCATGTGACAATGAGTCAAAGACCAGAGGTCTGCAACAAGGCAGGGTTTTAAATCCTTCTGATTTTAGGACCAGCAAGAGCAGGATGAAGACACTCAAGGCAGAAATCATCTGGGAGGTTGATTTTGCTTTTGTAGAGAGTTTTTTTGTGTGTTTTTTGTTGTTGTTGTTGTTTTTAATGTTAGCCCAAGCTTTTTAGGGAGAAGAAACCCTCTAATCCAGCAATACCCTTCCTGGAAAATTGAGCTTAAGGAAATAATTTAAAGGAAGGAAAAAAGTTCTATGCAAGAAATTGTTGACTGTAGTGTTACTCATCTTGCAAAACAGAAAACATATTGTAATGTTGTACAACGGAAGTTTATGTAATGTTATTAACCAATGTTGTCTCAATAAATTGAATTTTAAAAACAGAAAACAACCTAAATATCCAATAATAGGGAAATGGTCAAGTGAATATTAGTATAGCCATTTCAAGAATAATTAAGTAGTGGCATGCAAAAAAGGCTATGATACACTACTAAGTGAAAAAGAGCTGAAGAGTGTATCCATGCAGCTGATGGAGCTGGAAATACCATTTTGCAACTACCATTTTCATCAACAGATACTAAAGCCTGTGAATCAACGGTTGATGAGGAACAAGATATTTACATAGTCTGAAATTAATTCCCTACAAATTTCTTATTAAAATGTAAAGGGAAAATTAGCAACTTTACACTTGAGAACCTGGGTGGACACCACTTAAACTAAGTCGTTGGAGTTAACACTGCCCTGGCAGAGTGGCTCAGCTGGTTAGCATGTGGTCCCAATTTGCCAAGGTCGTGGGCTCAATATCTGGTCAAGGCACATACAAGGATCACCAATGAAGGGATAAATAAGTGGAACAAGGAATCCAGCTCTCTCTCTCTCTCTCTCTCTCTCTCTCTCTTAAATCAATACATAAAAATTTAAAAAAGAAATCAATTGCAGAGTTAACACTTTCATGGCTGGTACAACCTGATAAAATTTGCCCCTTTATACAATTCACTGAGAAGGGCACATTATTTCTATAGTTAATTCCTGCCAAGAATGTATAACCTCAACCAAACCATGAGGAAACTCCAGACAAATCCAAACTCAGGCATTTTCTACAAACAATTGATTTACACTCTTCAAAGATAGCAATGTCTTGAAAGACAATAAAGGCCAAGGAACTATTCCAGAACAAAGAAAGCTAGAAACAACTAAATATAATGAGTGATCCTGGTTTGGATCCTGGACTGGAGGGAAAAACTTCCCAAAAAGGACATTAATGGGACAATTGGTGAAACCTAAATATAGACTATAAATGAGAAAAGAGTATCACATTAATGTTAAATTTCTTTGATTTTGATACATGTCCTGATCTTAAGAATTCCACACTTAAGTATTTAGTGGTAAGAAAGGCATTATATAAGCCACATACTCTCAAATAGTTCAGGAAAAAGAAATTATAAATATACAAAGAGGGAACAAAGTGGGGGTGGGGAGAATCAAAAAGCAAATTTTGTAAAAGGCTAACAACAGTGAAGTGGGATGAAAGGTACACAGGGCTTCTTTGTACTGTTCTTGCAACTGTTTTAAAATTTGAAATTATTTCAGAATAAAGTTACAAAAACATATATCTAAGCAATGATTACAACTATAAGAATTTTATAACCCTGCCAAAAGATAAGAAAGGGTACATGAAAATGAAAATATCTCATTTAAATGGGCCTGATGGTGCATGACATTTTCTTCTCATTAAAGAGAAGTGCCGATGTCAACTATGTTCCTTGAGACACAAAAAATTCAACAATAACCAAATAACCATAAGGGAAAAGTAATTATTCAGTGGCATGTGTGGTGGCTTCCAAAGATTATCCAAAGCCGCGAGATGCATGGTTGAGATGCATTGTTAAGTTACTCCTGGCATTACCTGTTGCTCAAGGAGACGTACACAATGGTGATTCTAGAAACGGGTTTTTTTTAGACCTCACACTAACATGTCCATTTCTTGGAGAAGACATACCTTCATTATGGCTTCGTTGATCAAGTTCTCACTGATGATAGTGGCAGTTCCTAAGCTGGAGTTAGCAGTCTTGGTGGCTGTTGTATTCATTGGCTTCACAGGGTGAAGTCTAAAGAGAAGGGAGAAAGGACCCTTAGACCTCTCTGTAACCACAAACTGAAAAACTGCCCGTCTCAAAGACGGCAGCTGGCCAGAGCGACAAGGGCGGAGAATGGCGAGACACTCTGTTCGTCTCTCCGGTCTAACACACCCCAACGTTCCTAAGGAAACGAAGGCAGTCAGCAGCAGGTAGCCCTGGCAAAACGGCAAAGCGTACCCCTCAGGCCATGTGTCCCGACATTCTCACAAGCCCCCCCGTCCTCATTATCAACGATAGGAGAACATTAAAGACAGGCTCTTATTTTGGGGGGCAACTACAGCCTAGGACTCCACTGCGGCAGTCCTCGCAAAGCCTTCCGTTCCTCAGCAGTAAAGAAAGAGCTCAGAACAAACATGCCAGCTTCACACTGGGTGGTGCGTAAAGGAAGCTTTAAAACCCTGCTTGGTGCTACCACTCAGTCACAGTTGGTTTCTGAGACTATTAAGATACTTGTCATAGCACATCGCTGCTATTTGAGAGATCCAAATCTAACTGTGCAGAATAATTCCTAAACTATTTTTGAAGACTAATACTACATTCTTGCTACAAACACAGGAGTGTCTTAAGGTATTCCCGCCACAGGAGATAACCCTTTTAAAATAGGCCCTACCAGCGACACAGGTAGGCTGCCCCATTAGAACACCTGTGCAGTTAGAAAGCCGTAATAGCCTCCACAGGCAAAAAGCAAAGGGGGACACTGCTCACACGCATGAAGACAATCTCCCCCAACTCTCACCTGTGCTTGGCTGACCCAGTTCCAGCTGAGACTGGATGTGTCTCCGAGGGTGAGACCCAGGCCTGAAGAAGCGGCTTCCTCTTGCCAGAATTTTCCACTTTACCAGAGAGGCCCTCTGCTGTTGCTTTTATTTGAGATTCTGCTGTACTGGTGTGGTGAGTGTCAGAGTGTGAATAGCTAGGGAAAGAGTGTGTGGCAGGAGAGGGCTCAGAAAAGGAGGGGCTGGAGACAGGAGAATCCAGAGCCGAGTCAGGAGGCTGACTTAGCCTCCCATTTCCCATCAGTTTTTCCTCCTTGCCATCGCCAGGGCCTGGCAGCTGTGTATCTAAGCGTGAGCTCCTGCCAAGATACGCTTTATGAATTCCTGAAGCTGTACTCTGCTCTGAAGAAGCCCTAACAGATGCTTCGGGTGCTTTCGACCTGAGGTCACGCAGGCTGTCTGCGGGCACTGCCAACCCAGCTGCCTCGCCACTCGGCACCGCCTGAGGGTGGGCAGGTAACATGCTCAAAGACACAGCTCCTACTTCCAGAGTCGCCACCTTTGCTGTCTCTCCATCCTCTTCCACCTCATCTACTCTTTCATCATCCGACGCGACTTCAGGAATGGAAGGAAGGGTTAAGTCCAGATCAGCCGTGACTGGAGCTTTAACGTCTGAGGCACACGGAAGGTCGCTCAGGGCATCAGACAATAAACCTTCATGGTCACTGGCTTTGCTCTGATTTTGGGCCATAAAGGTGTTGTCTTCCTCAATCCTAAAGAGTGGAATGTCTTTCCTTGGGCTTGGGTCACACATTGGGTCTCCTGGGACACTCCCCTCATGCGAGGGGAGGGGAAGGCGATCTGCCATGTCACCTGGCACACCAGAATTCGGTGGCCGTGGTTCAGCCACAACTTTCCCCACTGAGTCTCCTGCATGGCGCGGCTCAGCGGGCTCCCGGTCAGACACAGTGCCGGCGGCAGCCCCTTCACACCTTAGCTCCCGGGCATTACTTCTGTCCTCTTCAGCCAGTCCAGGGGACTTCTCCGGCTCCTCTTCTGTAAAGAGGTGCTCAGAAAATGACACATGCTTCTTGATTTTTCTTCGGCCCTCATCAACATTCAGCCCCATCTCTTCATGTCTCCGACTCATGGAGTCGAGTGAGGGGACCGATTCTCCCATTTGAAGAGGAGGTGCTGCTGGTTTGATTGTGGGAATCGTTCCGCCATCCCTACCTTTGCTCTCCTCAAAAGACCCAGACTGACTCTCCAAGTCTGTGTTTAGCCCCATCAGAGGCTTCCCAGCTGGCCTTTCCATGTTGCCACTTCTCACTGAAAGGGCAACTGTTACTTCTCGGGCCCCATCAGATGAAGGGATATAGTCTTGTTGCTTATTGGGGAGAAACCTCAGAAGTTCTTCTTGTTGCCCCATTTCAGGCTGCGTCAGGACAGACTTTTCCAAACCATCACCTCTAGTGTTCTCCGCGTCTGTCTCACTGGTCTTCCCCGCTGGAGACGCTCCTGTCCCTTTGCACACTGGAATGGGGGACTGTCTAGAAAGTGATGCCAAGGCACAAGAAACAGTGTTTGGAACTTGTGGTATATTCTCCCTTTGCAACTCTGCTTTAAGGAGCAAAGGTGGTTCTTCAGAGCCAGCCTGGCCCTGGTCAGAGGAAGGCCAGCTTTTAATAGGAGTGGATGTGGAAATGGGAGCTGCTTGCGGAGATGAGAAAGCAGAGAGGACAGACAGAGATTCTGAGGACTGTGTCTCTGACTCATGCCCCATTTGGGAAAGGACAGGTGTCTGACCAGAACTGGAAGGGAGAGCAGAAAAAAACGGAGGAGAGTCGAGGGAAGAAGGAAGCCTGGCTGTGGGTTGAACCTCTGGAGACACTTCCAGTCTGCAAAAAGGATAAGACAAAATCTGCAGGTCAGTTGCAGATGCTGCATGAGAGGCAGAAAACAAGTAAAAATACAGTCACTCAAATGGGAGAACTTATTGCTATAATTGGGGTGGTACCTTCATAAGTTAAAAAAGGAATACAACACTACTTAACTTACAAAGGGGACATTTTTTATCACCAAGCACATCCACCATGCAGAGGGCTATGCCACAGAAGCAGAAAGACCCAGTAAAATGACAGCCTACGGTTTCTGTCGGTGATACATAAAAAGCATCTAAAAGGTTCAAAGCAGTAAAAGATGCGCCACAAGAAACACGCACGGATTTTGAAAAGCAACAGTCTCTGTGTGTCTGTGTGCACCCGTGCACGTCCCTGTGAAATCAAAGCCAACGGAATCTCAAAAACAAGCCTCTCCACCCCAGACCACAGAAACGCTGTGCGGGCACTTGAGTCAGGCTGAAAAAGAGAAACCCCCAAGGCTCCCTCAGGCTCTTGTAACAAGATGCAGAGTAAACACACAGGGAACTGTCACATGCACACTCGAGAGTTGACCGTGGGTCTCTGATGACAGCAAGCCACTGCCACGGTGCAACATCAGCCTCAACAGGAGATGTGTGCAGAGCTCAAACGCAGGTCCTGCACACACTACAACCAAAACCTGGTATTCCCAACGGGCACCCCTAGGAATCTGCTACACCCTGTGGCTTTCCCCCGGGTCTGATGATCGCGTGAGAAGGGCCAAGACTCACCGAGGTTTCACGGCTTTGGTCTGGGGAGTCCTGGCAGAGGTAACAGGTGGTGTTGGTTGAGACTTGGGCCCTGGGTCAGCTTCCAGTTCTGTGATCTGCACTTCTTCAAAGGGGTTTAGGGACTTTCCCCGTCCAGGGATAATGGCCATTCTATCCTCCTCGGGTCTCCTCGCAAGGCCTTCAACAGGCTCTGGCCCGTCCCCCCAAAGCGCGCCTTCCTTCTCCTTCCCCGGAGGGGCGGCAGGGCTTTCGCCTTCGCTGCCCTTCGCCACGTCCTTCTTTCCCGTCACCAGAGAAAGCAGAGAGGACTTCTTGTTCTCCTGCTTCTTGCTCTCTTTGGTTTCTTTCGCAGCCTCTGATTTTGCTGGAGCTGTGTTTTCCCGAATGTCCCCGCTGACTGGAAGCCAGGAGGATGGCAGGGTCATGGATTTAGGAGAGTTCTTTGTGGAAGGCTCCGAGAGCCGCTTGTCAGAAGACACTGCACCCCCTTCCCCAGGCTCCTTCCAAGACCGGGCAGCCAGGTTTTCTGTAGATGAGAACAAATGCTTCTTTCTGAAGCCCTGCGGGGACGGGGAAGAAGAAGAGGTGCTGTCCTTGACCTCACTCTTGCCTTCTGGTTGCTCCACGTAAACATGGTTCCCATTGATACAGACATTAGAGCGGGAGAGGGAGTCGTTCTTAGACCTCAGGCCGCCAAGAAAGGAAAGTCCTTCCTTCTTGGGCAGGGTGAAGTTGATCTGGTTCAGTTGCTTAGGGTCTGCACTTACTGTTCTCTTATGAGACATGACTGTGGGAAGAAAAACAAAGAAAAAAGGGAATAAGAAGTTAAATGAGTGGTTCAAAACTGGGAGGAAGGGGTGGAGTTTGTCCATGTCTGAGTACCTCTTTGGTTGTCACAATTATGTGGGGGTGTGCTACCGGCATCGAGCAGGTAGAGCCCAGGGATGCTCCCAAAGATCACACAGTCCATGGGACAGCCCCCCAAAACAAAGAATTATCTGGCCCAAATTATGAGTAGTGCTAAAGCTGAGGAACCCTGCATTTAACCAACGAAAAGGCCAGCCCTCTTGGTAGAGTGGCAGGATCTAGCCAACAATAGGAATTTGATCATTGAAATTGCAGTTCAAAATATATAGTTAATTCAGAGTTCAGGGAACTGGATTCCTCAGCTTTCTTTAGGGATGTATCCCATGCGGTTTACGTCCAATAACAGGAGTTTAACAAATGCCTGATGAATTAATGAAACATCAGTAATGTTCCATGGTTTCACCTTTAATTAAAAAAATAATAATAATAACCCTGGATGCACTCATTCTGTTAGTTCCAGAAGCCTGCATTAGCACATCAGTTACAGAGTCAGACATTTTGGAAAAGAAATTTATACCTTCTTAGAAACCAGAGGGTTAAGAAATAGGGAAGTCTTCCTAAACAAGATAACCCACCATCGTTGCCACCACCGTCATTTTAGTAGCTGAGAAGCTGAACCAAAATCTTTCTCTTAAGATTCGTCTGTTTCTTTCTCTTTCCAAGCAAAGTAAGTTAAGCTGAGGGAGAGAGGCCGAGTAAGGAGGAGGAGGAAGCTCACCGTCCGAGGAAGAGGAGGGCTCATCCTGGTCATCATCCTCCCACCGGGACTGGAAGTCTCCAGGACGAAGCAGCACTTTGTCTGACTTTGAAGTAGGCAGGACAGACATGGACTGGGAAAGTGGTGTCTTCTGCAAATTAGACTTAGAAAACAAGGTCTTAATCTTTGACTTCTTTTTCTTGTCCTTCGAAGATGACTCATCATCGCTGTCGACTGAGGGTGACACGCTAGGGACAATGGCTGACGCGGTATCTGATGCACTACCCTTATTCTTCCCCTTCATCTTGTCCTTCAGTTTCCCAAATGGATTTCGAGACTTGTCTTTCATGGAAAGGTCGAACATGCTAGCAGTCATGTTGTTTCTCATAAATTGGATGTCAACCTCAATTTCTCCTCGCTCTTTATCCTTCTTTCCTGGTTTGGATTTCAAGGTGTACCACCTATGAGGAGAAAGGCTGAGAGGTTACCTTAGAACTGAAGAGCCTAAAACAATATTCACAGTCTCCACTAACTGGCCTTTCCTCTCTGCAATTACCAACCTCTTATACAAACACATTCTTATATTTTCTTCTTTGGGGAGTAAAGGGTGGGGTGGGGGATAAAGAAAGAACTTGTAGTTTTATTTTTGAGACGCCATCCACTTGGCAAAGATAGGATCTGATTCTCAACTTGGTGTATCCTCACCTAATATCTTAATTCAACAGCATTATGTCTAAAAATAAAATAAGTAAACATTCCATCAAATTGTGTCCTATGACTGGTATTTTCCTTCAACAGGGTAAAAATGCGAAGATCATACACAAATAGTTAAGAAGGTAGAATGCAAATTTACAAGAAAACCTCAGAGAAAAGCACGAGTTTGTAGAAGGGTCCCTGCCAGGGAGTAATGGAAAATATAAGACAGATTAAAAATATATATAGATTCCGTTTATATGAGGCAACTAGAGTAGTTAAATTCACAGAGACAGAAACAGGAATGGTGGTCACCAAGAGTTGGAGGAAGGAGTGAATGGGGGAGTTGAGTGTTTAACGGGGGCATTGTTTCAGTTGGGGAAAATAAAAAAGTTTTGCAGATGAATGGTGGTGATGGCCGTACAACAATGTGAATGTGTTTAATACCACAAAACTGTACACATATAAATGGTTAACATGGTAGATTTTGTTATGTATGTGTAATTGTTTACCACAATGTTTTCCTTTTTTTATTTTCTTTTTTAAAAAAATTTTTGGATATAACGATTTTAATTTTATTGTTACAAATGCGGATATTAACGTTCAAAGAAACAAAGTCAGTTACCAAGGTGAACACATATTATAATTGGAAATACAAACCATCACATTTTCAATTCTATTTTACTTCCAATACACTTTTCATTCAGTTTAGTTCTACCTACAGGATCCCTAATATATGATTTTAAACATGTTAATTCTTTAACCAGTAACTGAATTATTGTGAAGCACTACTTACCCATATGAACATAAGGATAAAAGGAACACATTCTCGTAAGAAAAGTATAAGAGAATAGACTATCTGTATAAACAGGTTCCTATTGAACTTATTTTTAGTTTCCTTTTTTCTGCATAAAAGCTATTGGCTTCAAAGGTCCTGGCTTATGGTTGGTATTCCCTGCTACAGTGTGTATCACAGGCTGTCATATAATTAGTCAAATGCCACTTAAACTTTCAATACCAGCTCAGGGGAACAGCACGCTACAGAAACAAGAAAACAAGATCTCCATCCTCCTCACGCACAGCCCCTCTCAGTGGCCTTGTCCTCCGCCCACTCCCAGGCCTCTTGCCTGCAACACCGCTGTGGTTGTTTACCACAATTCTTTTAAAAAAGAAGAATTGAGAGGAGGCATTCTTCCCTATCTTAATTAATCAGGAAAAAGAAAAGGGGAGTATTTCAAACATTATTCAAATATTTCTCTTGGTCATTTGCAAACGACTTCAAGATATGGCGAATGATACATCACTTCAACTCCACTGAAAGACACACTTCAGAAAAAGGAGCTCTCCCCTTGGCATTTTCCACCTGGTGAAACTGCAAGAATGTGAGTAGCATCCAGGACAGAACAAACAGCTACAAGTGCATGACCTCTTGACAGCCAGTCCCAGCGCCACCTTCACAAACTGAGAAGCCACAATCTGACATTCTTTTCAGTGACCTATTTAAGAGCTGAGGGCCATGGGCTTTAAGGAAATGATGGTTTTCCCCAAACAAGCACAATTTCCTCTTTTGCCTTCAGCCGGTCTTGCTCACAGGGCAGATCGCTGCCTCCCCTATTTTAGCTCACCCTAACTTAAAGGGAGGAAGCAGAGGGAAGCAAAAATCTTAACACACTTACTTAAATGGCACCTATAGCATACCCGACATTGCACACACTGAGAAACATCCTAATTTAAGTCTCACAAGAATGATATCTCGCCCTGGCTGGTGCGGCTCAGTGAACTGAGCACCAGCCTGTGAAGCAAAGGGCCGCTTGTTTGATTCCCAGCCAGGGCACATGCCTGGGTTGCAGGCCAGGGGGATGCTTGAGAGGCAACCACACATTGAAGTTTCCCACCCCCCTCTTTATCCCTCCTCTTCCCCTCCCTAAAAATAAATAAGTAAAGTCTTTTTTTAAAAATGACATCTCTTTATCTCTAAAATGGGATATTATATCTACTTTACAGATAAAGAGATTGAGGCCCGCAAGTGAGGTAACTGGTACAAGGTCTTACAACTGCTAAGGGGCACAACTGGATTCTGAATCAGCTCTGCACCTGAGTTCCCATCTGTCCCGTACACCAAGACACCAAGACTCCTGCTTTACACTCTCTCCTAACTTATCTTCGATGGGCCACCTTTTGCAACATACAGAAAAGAGAACTCAAATTTAAACTCTTTTTGAGGAAAGTTTCTGCATCTAATTTAAACATGCTAAGATAAAAGTAGAAAGGGGGAAATCTCCCCATAGCTTGCCATCGGTCATAAATCATAATCTTTCATAAAGCCCAGTATACAAAGCCAACAAGAAGAACTTAAGCTGCATATCAAAATATAGCCAAGATCTGAGACAATGATGTGGGCTATGATTTTGGACCTTGGGGAGAAGTCTTGGTGTTGGTGGTGTTTGAAACCACAGTCCACATCTGGAGAGGGAGGGGGAGGTGTGGTCCTGACAGACAACCTGGCCGCTGCCCACCCACTGTCTTTCAGTCCATTTTTCAGCGCCTGGCTCCGAATAGTTTGCATATTTCTGACTTAGATGTTAAGAGAATTATTTGTATTTTTCTCTCCTGACAGTCATGTGCTAAATGGTAGCCTTGGTGATGAAGGGTGGCTAACTTCTGTAAATACCAGTTGTAGGCACCGTGAAAAGGGGAAGTTGCTGAGAGCTAAATGCGAGGGCTCAGATGACCGCAGCGGTCACAAGCAGAGATCTTCACCTTTCCACCCAGAGAATGTGAAAGGCAGGACAGGCCTTCAAAGAATACTTGACAGTTCTTGAGACCAGGCCCACCTTTCCAAAAATATCAGTGCCAAAGTCTGTTCATTTTGAACAAAGCTCCAACCAACTCTAGAATCCTCCCTGTGGGCCTATTATCACCTGATGCACAGGTTCAATCCCCAAGTGCTAACGTGGGATTTGCTTTGGAAATTTCCAGCACCATCAGGAGATGTGGACAGGCACTTCACCGACTGGTCCTATATGCTTATTTCCACAAACAAACCAAACACCAGGTAGCCAAGAACAGCCACAGGACTATTTAAGGAGGTAAAAGACAGACAGAATCATAAGCAGGTAAGCATCCCATGCGAATGTGCAGAATTTTTTTTAAAATCTGTGCTGGGTTTATTACTATCTGCCATGACGAAATAACCGCTTGAGCTAAAGCCAACACTGTGCTGGGTTTATTAAAGCTAGAGAGGAAGACAGGAACTGTTTCTTCTACTATCAATATTATCCAAGGGATATTGGACACAAGCATAATTTGATAACAACAGTGAAAGCCATGATCCATAAATCACCTTATGGAATCTCAAACCAGAGCACGTAACTGGGTTTTAATATTTAAAACATCAATTCAATTTTAAGTGTTTCTGTTCATTTGCTTTTTAAAAAGATTTGTATGCCCTGGCTGGTGTAGCTCAGTGGATTGAGCGTTGGCCTGCGAACCAAAGTGTCGTCTGTTCAGTTCCCCAGTCAGGGCACATGCCTGGGTTGCGGGCCAGGTCCCCAGTAGTGGGTATGTCAGAGGCAACCATGCATCGATGTTTCTCTCCCTCTCTTTCTCCCTCCCTTCCCCTCTCTGTCTAAAAATAAAATAAATAAAATCTTTAACAATAAATTAATAAAATAAAAGATTATTTTATTTTACAAATGATAAATAATAATAAATAAAAATAAAATAAAATTTTTTATTTTATTAATTTATTTTTAAAGAGAAGGGGAGGGAGGGAGAAAGACAGGAAGAGAGATATCGATGTGAGAAACACCTGTTGGTTGCCTCTCCTATGCGCCCCAACTGGGGATGAACCGGCAGCCAGGCAAGTGCCCTGACCAGGCAACCTTTCGCTTTGCAGAACGATGCCCAACCAACTGAGCCACACAGGTCAGGGCTCAAGTGCTTTTAAGTTCACTTAATTCCAGCACCTTGCAGAAGTAGTTTATAAATAATAAAGCATGGCCACAGAGCATGTGATGTCAGCAGGGTGTGTTCAGCATTACCTTTCACGTAGGCCCAGAGAGCTTGCATTATCTCAAGTGATCAGGGCTGGGTTCCTAGTCCAAAGGGCAGAGAATAAAAAGAAAGCCATAATCCCGATGTACCAAGTTTATTTTTAAACCTCTTTCTGGAAAAACCTTGCAACCTATCAAAAAATATCAAACGATCCCTTCTATACGCAAAAAATGATATTTACTTATAATTAAAACTCAGTTCTTTGAAAATCAAAAGGATCTCTGAATATACAGGAAGTGACAGAAAACTTATATAAACTACATTTTTAAGTAATAACAGGCATAGAGTAAAAATTCAAATCATACAAAGTCTTCAGTCTTCCTAGCCCTCCATGCTCTTCAGTCAAGTGATAGTCTTGGGCAAAAACAAGCAAAAATGCATAGCACCCACATAGGCTGCTCTCCTGTTTGAGGGGGCTTGGGGTTTTTTAGTCAAACACAAGACAAGGCAACAGCTAAAAACAGAAAATTTCATTTAAGTCTTCTACGCTTTCCAAAAGAAGCCTTATTAAGAGCAGTAGGGAACGTAAAAAAGAATGAACTAGGTAGAGGGAGGAAAAGAGGCAGGATGCAGGACACAGGATTCCCCCGACCCCGTCAGCCCCAGTGGCTGCGCTGGGGAGCTACTGCCCAGATCTGCATTGTCAAGTCTCCTGGGCTGTGAAACAGTCATTTTGCACACAGCTAAAACCATCCAACCATGCCCAGTTCTCAGGGTTGATTTGCCTCAGTACGTGGAGTTTCACAAACACATGGAAAGCGGATCCCAGGGGCCTTCCATCGGAATGCGGCAGGGTGAGGGCAGTGCGGCTCCTGCTCTGGGGAAATGAGAAACGCAGACTGGGGATTACACTTGTAAAGGACGGCCTGGTATGTCTCAAAAATAATCTTTCTGCAGATGAAGCAAGCATGTTTTTCCTTCAAAACATTCCTGAGGGCAGACTTGTACAGAGAAATGATGTCTCCAAAGATTCAGTTCAAATACTTTTACATGCCAGGCACTGAAAATGCCAAACAAAGAGGCCAGATTTTGCCCTAAAAAGCTTACCTCCTGGGGGTAGGGGCTGGGGGTAGAGCCGAGAGTGAGCTTACAAATATTGTCACAGAGTGTTTGCGGCATTGGCACAACTGCAGCCTTTTCTTTCTAACTTTGAAACATGAGAAATTAGACATGAAAAGAATACAGTTTCTTCACCGATGAGAACTCTCACACAGAAATACACTTGGTTCGCAGCTAATTTAAACCCCAAGGGGCTATAAGAACCACCGACTTAGGGATCCAGCAAAATAAACTAATACTGTATCTCGGATTGGACACAAAAAAGCAAGGCAAAGACCACAAATCTATGATTCAACATTTTAATGTGTTCGTTTAATTTCAAGGGAGCCTCGTCTATGGGTCCAGCTGGGAGTCAAGGGTTAGTGGTGAGCTGCCTGTTTCCCTTCCCCTGCAAAATCTCACCCCTGACTTGTAGCATGCGTCATTTCCACCATAACCAAGCATCGTGACTGAGCATCATGACCCAGGGAATTATGGCCCCAGGTCAGGGAAGAAGCAGGGAGCGCAAAACAGCACCTGACGTGGTGTTTTGAGACAGAGAACACATTCATCTTTGTTAGACGAAGAAATTTTAAAAAGCAGTTCCTTAATTGTGGACCCCAGGGAATAAAAATCAGGCTGAAAATCACGTGGGGTTAGCAGCTAAGGACATCCACAGGGGCTCTGAAAAGGAGTGACAGGGAAAATGTCCAGGCTCTTCTCTTGGGAGCCTAGAAGCAATGCACAGCGAACAGGACAGAGACGTTTATGACCTATAAAACCTGGGTGGCGTGCATCTTGCAGAAGCTAAGTAGTTTAACCAGTTTTGTCATTGACCAAGGTGGCTGGTCATCGTTACCTAACTCCGAATATAGAATTACCAACCAGCCAACCTCACCTGCCCAGGGGGACCTTCTCCTCTGCCCACTATCAACAGCTGGGAAGAGCTCCTGGTAAGTCAAGACAGTGGCAGACAGATGATTTTTTACACTAACTTTAGCCGTTCTAGCAGTAATGAAAGGCTACCTGTAGCCACCAAACTCAATCCTAAAGGTTGGTAAGTGGCATGGTACAGGAGAGGTCACAGAAAAAGCAGGCTGAAAATGATTTTGGTCCTTTCCATATTATTTGCTCTACAGAAATTGTTAGAAAGTCATCAAAACTGGTTATAGAAATTGGGCTTTTTTGGTCAAACACAAGACAAGGCAACAGCTAAACACAGAAAATTTCATTTAAGTCTTCTACACTTTCCAAAAGATATTTTTAATTTTTTTTTAAAAATTGACTCACTCTCATGCCAATCCAGCCATTATTACCCTTTTATGTACTTTCTTGAAGACTTTTTCCTGCACATTTTCACAATCACTAGCTGAGAGAGTTTAGGTAAGTTACACAACCTCTCTGTGGCTCGGGCCCCTCCTCTGACACGGGGCCGAAAGCGCCTACCTCACGAAGATGTTGTGAAGATTAAATGGCTTCATATATGTAAAGTGCTTAGAACAGTGCCTGGTATTAATAAGCACTTGATAAGTATTTAGCTATAATTATTACTTAGTTATAACCAAAGTACACCTGCAATTTTATTTGTAGTGAGATATATGGGCCATTGTCTTGCAGTCTCCATACCCATCATTTCTAATTGTGGACCCCAGGGACATTCACAGAATGTATGTGAAGTGCACACATGTCAAAGTTTACCCGTTTAGATGGCTTTCAAACGTGAAATTAAGATATCTACAGTTCTGATTGACTAGGTATCCAAACACCCATCAAATACAAACAAAAATGACATACATTTGCAGTGGGTAAGAAAAGACAATTACAAAATGAATTTGTATTACACAATTTCCAAAATAAAAAAGCATATAGGACTTTTTAAAATACCATGGTCGGTGTATATTTTCTGTAACTTACTGACAAATTTAATTAATGGTCCTTAGGGTTTCCACGTAGGTAGGGGAGACATGAAACAGAGGGCTTCCAAACTATTTCAGAGACATGCCACGATGGTATAATTGCCTGAATATAAGGTTCCAGACATGTTTTCTAAGTTGAATGCAATACTAAACTCCTTGTCGGTAAAGAATAAAGGAAATAGCAAAGAACAGTATTTCAAGATTCTCTAAGAATTAGAAAACTTAACACACTTTTAACCATGTAAGTCCACCCCTGCAATCATTTACTGACCAATTTTTTTACTTGATCATATCTCAAAAAGCCACAAATGTTAATATTCTACCATCAGATCAGGTATCTCGCCTCTAGCCCCTGTTTAAATGTGACTGATGTATTCTATTTGGTCTACGGAAGAACAGTGTCATGGCAACCAGGGGGCCTTTATCTCTCATGCAAAGAGATTTTAAGGGTAGAAAAAGAAAATGCAATGTTTTGGTTCACCATCTTTTCACCAGGACAAAAAGAAAGAAACTTCAGCAGGACAGGCATCAAAAAACATTCAGCCCACTCTCCACTCCCACAAACAGATTCATACACTCCTTTCTATGAGAGTTCCTGGCAAGGAGGCAGAGTATTTATGATTTATCTCACAGACAAGGTAAGTCCCAAAGAGGGGGAGGGGAAAAGGAAAAAAAAACAAACCCCACACCAAGAGCAATCCTGTTTTCACAACCAGTGATTAGTGAAAATGAAAAGTTCCACTGGTGTAAAAGGAAAACCCCATAGGACGGGTACTGCAGCGGGCGGGCGACATCCCCGAAGAAATACCCCAGGACCCAGCCTACCGCTGGTCTCTGCACACAGGACACCATTCTTCATGACCACAAGGGGCCTTTTCAGGCTAGACTTTCTGGAAGCCTTAATTGTTCTACCTAGGTTAGACATGTCCATTTTAATAAAAGAGTACTTATTTTAAAAAGTGAAGTGTGCAGAGCGGCCACACCTCTAGAAACATTTTTCTGGGATTTCTTATAAATGCTTCCCTTCTACTCCATTCCGAGGCCAGCATTCAGGAAAAGGCACTTAATTACCACTGCCTTTTCTCTCTCCACGGGCACATTCCTAAATGTGTCCCTCGGGGGCACCCTGGAGACTAACACATGATTTTTTTTTCTAACAGATTATCTACAGACTTCTCCCTGAAGGAAAGGAATTTCTTTTCTCATTAATGACTAAAAGTGGCTCCTTTGCCAAAAGCATCATTACCCACCAAGCTGCAGAAGGCAACCTGCTTCTCCCAAGTTCAGAAAGGACACAAACTGGGAAACTGAAAAAGCAGAGCTTTGGTCTCATACTTCTGACCCCCCTAGGATTTAATTCACTGGACTAAATGTAAGATTCAACCGTTCTCTACAGCCAGTCAGGTAAACAGGTGCCTGCCCATGCCTAAGGAACTGCAAAGACACGTGCACGGATGTGCGCATACCCTCAGAGACCGTGAGCTCCGCGATGGGTCACACAGCAAAAACAAGACCGAAGTGATCCCTGATCAAGGGAGAGGCAGGTAAAAGTCAGGCTTGGTCTCCTCCTGGGCCAACTGGGGCATACGATTTGACCCAGGCCACCTTAAGGGAAGCAGAACCCTCCTGCCAAGTTTTTCCCAAGAAAAATAATCCGGGCAGCGGGCTTACTTTCTTCAGAGGCCAATACAAGGGTCTGACTGTTGATTTTGTTGGAATTCAAAGGCCCGAGAATTGAGAGATCTACACCAGACCCAGAAACAAAGGCCACCCAGGGAACTACTCTGAGGCAAAGATAAGGCCTAAAAATGACCCCCTATCACTCTCTCCACTTGGGCTAGGGTTTCCTAACCCTTCTGGAGCTAAATTAGAGCTAATGCCCCTCCAAAAGTATGGGATGAGAAGCACAGTTTTCTAGGATGAATGGCAATTCAAACTTAAGTATTTTAATAGATATCTAAGATTATTGTTAAAAGGAAGGAAGAGTGATATCAGCAAATATGTTTGAGTTGATGACATTTTAATCAGCCCATGTATTGCGTTTAAGGTAATTATAACATTTTTTAGTTAATAACCACAATTAAGATGACAGGTACTATTTATAAAAAACCTCCCCGTTGAGGGTAGTTATAGAAATACAATAGAAGTCTTTGTAACCAAAAGGAAGTTTAAGCAAAAGGAAAAAGGCACAGGGCTCTTGCACACTTACATTCCCTAAAGTGAAAAACATGTACATGGTTGCCTCATTTGCCTCCAGAACTTTATTTCCCATTTATGGGTTTACTTTTTCTAATGTTACACATTATTTTTACTTTTCTTAGTCCTATAGTCCTTGAAGCAGTGACTTCATCAGCTGTGTTGAAACACACCAGTCAAACTACATCAGCTACGCTATTACAAAACAAAGACTTGGCCTGTATTAAAACTGTAAATACTTGAAGACACACATATACACACCCTAGTTTTAATAGTGTTTCCTATTCATGCACTCCAGCAGCAGACTCGACTCAACTCACAGGTGTCACTGCCCAAAACTGTCTTTGTAATGGTGACCTCACCCTATCACAGTGACTGTTGGGAAAAGAAAGCAGCCATCACTTCCTGGTTCATTTTTGAGAGCAAGCTCTCCTTATTTTATTTGTTCATTCTTATCACTTCCTCTCACTCACCCCCACCCACATCCAATCCATCACACGTCAAGCCAATTGTGCCTCCAGAATACTTCTGAAATCCACCCACCTCTGTCCATCTTCACAGCCTTCACCCTAGCCCAAGCCACCAACATTGGTCACCTGGATTACTGCAGTGGCCCCCATTTTGTTTGTTTGATTCCAAGCTAGGCCTGCTTCAAATCCATGCTCTACCCAACATCCATGGTGATTTTTGACAAAGTGGATTACACCACCCCTATGCTTTTAATACTCAGTGGCTTCCCATTGTTCTTGAATAAAGCCCTGGCTTCCTCTTCAGACTCAAACTACACAATCTCTCTAGCTACTTCAGGGTCTTTGCACAAACTGCAACCCCCTCCCCCACCCTCCTCCCTCTACTTATCACTAGAAAAATCCCTCCTTATTCTTCAGGTCTTTGCCTCCCAGAGGCTATCCGCAATCTTCTTTAAATTGTGTCCTTCCCACTCTTTTCTGTTATGATAGTCTGTTCTTTTCCTACATAGTACTTATAATAATACATGATTATTTATTTACATGTCCGTTTGTTTCACATGTATACCCTCCACCACCACCACCAATGGCCCAAAGCTCTGAGCTTCCTGAAAGCAGTAATCATGTTTGATTTGGTCACTTTTGTTTACACTGTATACCCAGTACCTGGCACATAGTAGGTATTAAAAAATATTTATGAAAAGTATGGATAAACTTTAAGGACAAGGGGGGAAAAGCAGTTAGAACTTTCCCCATGCTAACTAAATGTCTTACAAATAAAATTATAATCAAATAATAAAAACACGATATGAAAACACACATCTTTAATAGCACCAGAAAAATGACTCTGAGGTACCTTCCCTGTTCTTAGCCATTTCATTCCATTGCCATAAGCAGACCAGGGTTTATCCCAGAGCTGACAGAGACTTCTCTTGGGCACCGAGCTATCAGTTTCCTACACTGAAATGGGAAGGGACTATGACTAGGTGAGAGGTAGGAGGGTTTCCACTAAGGCCCAATATTATCTTCAAGGGGAATCCCAAGAAAGGAAACCTTACCAATGTTGCTCACATTTTCCAATCTATTATGAAAACCTTAAGAATGTGCTCAGGAAGCCTGAAAGTATAAGCACACATACTGACTGTTTATAATTTGTGAATTATACATCTCTTCGGTCTTCTAAGTCACTTCCCTGCATCCAGCGCTCCCAGAAAAACTCTCTAGCCCTTACTTCTTTTTACTAACCCAAATTTCATTTGACAACTTATTATAGCATGCATCTATACTTACAGTTCTTCAAAATAATTAACCTTTATTAATACCCAAATCCTTTTATATACAACCAAATTCCCTCTTAAATCCTAAAGAGATATAGGAAAATGACTTTCCACTACTCACTCACTCTCTTCACATCTGGAAGGCTATTCCAGGATTAAGTTTCATGATACTTAGTTACACAATAGCCTTCTAGTAACCAGCCAGAATGAATATTTATTTTAATCTATTTTCAACAGATAATTTCCCCAAATTTTGTTGCTCTTAGTATCCTAAAAAGTTTTTTTAATCAATCTAGAATCCAAACTACATGAGACTAGAGAACTGAGCAGAGAACCCTACCTGTTAGTCCTCTGACTCTGCCTCTCAGATGCAGGTCTATTATATGACCATGAGACTTAACTGATTCCCATTTAACTGAGCCCCAGCTGAGGTCCCAGGTCTTTAACAGATATGTATAAATGCAAAACCAACTCATTTCTATTTCTTCTTAAGTAAAGGGGCTGTGCACTCTTCCCTGTTAAATGTATCCTATCCTATATGGCAGCCCCATTTGGTGTTTTTAAAATGTGTGTCATCACCCTAAAATCAAGGTCCGCAAAATCTGAGTCATTATAAGAAGCATATTCTCTTGACTCCAAAGATATGATAGATGAGGGCCTATCAAGATAACAGACGCAGACATTAGCACAGTCAGCTCTAAATGCCTTGAGTTTCAGCCTCTCGACTCATGACGAAAGTCATACTCTGTAGCAGCAATCTTCTTTGATGATGAACATGCACACAGACAGAAACCTATAGACCAAGATATGAGCTTTTGTTTTGTTTCTGGTGTTTAGTGCCTAAGGAAGAGTCAAACCATTAATAACTAGTTCAAATTACTTCCTAGCCCAACCAGTTTCTGTTAGAATTCCATCTCTCATCCTCCAAATTTCAGCTATCTTCAGGGCCCAAGTAATGCACCTGGCATCAGACAATATGTTTAACTGGGTTCCCCCAGCACCTTGGAAAGTCCCAGGAAGTGATAGATGGAAAGCTTGTAGTTTCACCTCCTGCTAGAGAAGTAAAGAAGCCTTCGTTTGCAGTTATTTAAAAAAAAAAAAATCAACTAAGCACCATTTTCCTACACGCTGATACTATGACTAAGTGGTAACCAACTCATACAGTAGAGACAGGAGTGAGAGTCTAGGTTTAGGATTACACTGGAGACGATGAAAATGAAGATGCAAAGACTAAACCCTTCCTGAAATAGGGAGCTTAGGGAGGTTTTCATTCCTCACAAAGCAGTAACAGAACTTTTAAAATCTATGCACAGGCCCCATTAATCCAGGAACAAGAAAGAGCTTACAAACATTAATTAAGTCACGCAACAAGCTCCATTCATAAACAGGGAAACTTGGGTATTGAGAGACCAAGCAGCCTGAAGCCCAACAATGAGTCAGGGCCAGAGAGGGCACCAGGCCCAGAATTCTGGGGTCCCCATCTCTGGCAGGGAGATGCATTCTATCTTTCATGGAAATAAAATGTTCCCGTAAGAAACAGATGGTAGAGACAGATGATAATATCCACACATCTTGGGTTGGGACTAAACAAAGGACTGCTAATGGCGCCCAGTTGAAGCTGGAAAGAAAGCCAACCCAAGGTCCCAAATGAGCATAGCTTCAACCCCTCCTTAGCCAAAGACACTGTTCACCTTATGGCTTGTAAGTCGATGCCATGAAGATACCCCATCCATCCTCACCTCAAGGCTCTCTGTTTCTATCTGATTTGAGTTCAGAAATGCCTATTCATCTTTGGCCAGATAAGCGAATCAGGTATTATATTTGCAAGCATGCATGCTGAAATTGGACCCACCCTACAGAAAAAGGAGCCTGGTAACTTCAGACCCTCTGGCTTTTCCTGTCTCCTTCACAAGGGAAAGTTAAAATACTGTTTATATCTAAAACACAAAATGTGTATCCGTGTGCTGCATAAACTGTAGGGGCCAGGTGGTAACATGGCTTGCATGTGTAAGGGCCAGCAAGTAGTCAAGTAAGCTAAGCGAGGCTAGATTTTAGTATACTAGAGGAGCATAATCATGTTCCATTCCAAACACCTGGGAAAGAGAACTAATAACTGGGTAAAATCTTGGACTGAACTGGGTTTTGCCCAGCTTTCCCTATTGGAGTGAGATGCTCTGGACAGGGAGTTACAGGTGAGCAGCCATGTGCTCCGAGCAGGGCTGGGAACAGGACTTAACAAACTCCGGAAAAAAATAAACCAAAAAACCGTGCCTATCTCCCAGCTGAGCTTGGCCAAGGGCAGACCCTGGCACCAGCCATCACTGGGAAATTCAACTAATTTGGAGCCCAGGGAAACAGGGTTAATATTTTTCGGTCTGAAGGTTAAGACCAAACTGTTCTAGCATTCTTCGGGGAGGAGAGGGGGGAAGGGAGCGGCAAATTCTCTACACCAATCCCTTAGGCCTGGTGAGGTGGGGGTGGGAGAGAGCCATCACTGGGCAACGTGCACTCCCCCATTCCCGGCCCTCGCCGCCATTCAGCCCACACCGTAACAGCCGTGTTGCGTCCCTGGATGAGGCTCTAGAGCCAGGGGTGTCAGTGGGTTTCACTCCTCCGGTTAATTCTCTCTGAGCCCTGGCCCAGTATAGTATCTACGAGGCTTTCCACATAATTAATGCGTATATCAAGTATACACACTGCCCACACTGATAACAGGAATTCTTCAGCCCTCGTGTATTTTCAATTCATCAAAAATTCATTGAATGCTTACTAAGTTCCAGACGCTGAGCGAGATCCTGCAGAATCAAATCGCCCCAGGTACTCCTCCCAGTTTTCAGAGCTCACACACTAGGAGAGCTGGGGCGGGACAGGCGAAGAAGTTGACGCTAGATGAAAATACTACTATTGCTCCAGGGATCCCTCTTGAACGGTCTCTCTCTGTTCATCCCCTTGAGACACAGCAGCGCCGTGACGGCCCGATCACTCTAAACGGATCTGGGCGCCCAGACCACCCCGCACTGCCCGCGCCTCTGCTCCGGGTCCTCCCCCGCGGCCCGCACTCACTGCGTCTTCCTCCGGCCCTGGTTTTGATGCAGCTCCCGCAGGTCCACCTCGGCGCGGCCCAGGAACTTGTCGAGGCCGAGCAGCGCGCGGTGCAGCACGGTCAGTTGCAGGGTGGCGGCGGCGGCGGGAGCAGCCCCGGAGGACAGCAGAGGGGGCAGCTCGAAGGTGGCCTCCTCCCGCCACACCGGCGCACCCAGGCTGCGCTCTGACACCGAGGTGGCGTACTTCTCCTTGCCCACCTGGATCACGGCGTACGCATCGCTTGTGCCCCCGGGGCCCTTAGCCCGCAGGCCCCGCGCCTGCAGCACAGTCACCTGCACATGTGTTGGGGACCACACGTTTCCCGGGCTCCGGCCCGCCGAAGCAGCCAGGGACATGGTGACAACGTTGCGAGCGGCTCCAAAGCGAGAAGATCGCCGCGACCCGCGGCCTCTACAGCCCGCCCAGCCTCCCCGGCCACTTTAAGGCTTCCGGCCACGCCCCCGCCTGGGCCCGCCTCTACCGATGGCTCCGCCCCGCCCACGCTACCCGCCCCACCTGCCGTGGCGCGAGCCTCGCTGGGCCCCGAACTCCGGGGGCGGGGCTTGGAGGATTCTGGTCTGTGAGGTGGTTGATAGGTAAGGGATGGAATCCACCACCGCCCAACCCGAACCGGACCGAGAACTGACTTGACAGTCAGACCTCATTTCCAGTCTGGCATTGCCCACTGGCATGTGTGACTTTGCACAGATTACAGGACACCTTTTGGTGTCAGTTTCCCCATCTGTAAAATGAGTTAACAATCACTTCCTAGAATTGCTGTAAACAAAAATAATGTAGGCTGGCATGTGGTGAGTTCTTCATAAACGTTGGCTATGAAAGTAATAATGAATATGATCCCAAATTCACCATTGTTTCTCCTTTGGCCGTCCTGGTGGTTACTGTGGAGGACGGTGGGTTCTGGGATAGTGCCAGGTGGGTGGGGAAGGAGAAGGTTCATATCAAAGCCTGAAAAGGGGAAGGTAAAGTGGGGGGGCGGGCATGAGATGGTGTGGGGTGTCCTATTTTGCCCTGCCCTCACCAAATATGGTGAGGAGAAGAGGCTAAGTTAGGGAAGGAGAAGAAAGGGGGAACTGAAAACGGATTGCCAAACCAGACGCCAGGAGCAGAAGCTCCGCCCATCCCCATTTCCCCATTTCTTCCTGCAGGACCTTCTTTGGCTTCCCCCTGCTCTTTATCTCTGGACTCCTACTGAGTCACTTCCTTGTTCCAAATGTCCATTAGATTGGCATATCCCCTTCATTCCCATTATCCTGCTTCAAAGGCTCAACTAGCTGTGGATCATCAGATTGGAAAAGCCACGTTGAAGGTTTTTAGGTTTTACAGATAAGAAAAGGCCCAGAGCAGACAAGTGACTGGTTCAAGGCCCCACATCAGAGCCAGGACTAGAATCCAGGTGTCCTGACTCTCACCCAGTGTTTTTGCTGCATCCCTTGCTTCTTCCAGATCCTCAGAACCCCAGACTTGCTTTGCTACTAGTATCCCCCTGATCTCTAGGCTCTCCTCCCTCCAGTCCACACTGCGCATTGTTGTCCTAACTAACCTGCTTGAAATCCTACAATGTTGCCTAGCCTATATTAACTTCAGATGTAGATATTTAAGGGCATTTCTATTTTGACCCCATGCTGAGTCATTCTCCTCTAGCTCCTGAACAAATTGTAGCCCAGATAATCTTCCCACCTCCAGGTCTTTCACTGCCCTGCCAACTTCTGTGCCTAGCCAAAGTCCTACCCACTGCAAGGCTTCACTCAGACTTCTCCAAGATTTGGCTTCTGATAGCCCTCTTCAGGGTAGGGACCAGGTGCTGACTTCTTGGACTTGTCTCCTCCACAGGCCCTAGCAGAAACCTGGGTACACCTTCCTTGGACAGTGCTACGGAATTGAAGAGTTGCAGGTTATTCCAGCCAACCATGAGTACACAGTGTTCTCTTTTACCATGTAGGAAATTACAAACAGACACTATGTCTCAGGTCTGACACTGAGGGTGGTTACTATGTGGGAAAAGGCTATTTAGTATGTTGTAAATATTTAACGTGATGGGAAGGGAAAAGGAAAGGAGGCACCAGACACGTAAGAGGCAGGAAAGTTTAACAGAACTCTGTTGTTTTTGTGCTATTTTCCCTTCCTGACCATCTATTAGCCTCATTCAGCCTCATGGTTCCATTCATTACCGTAAAGATTTATTGAGACTTTACTTTGTTCTAGGTGCTGCCTCCAGAGAGGCTCAGTTCCAAGGAATGACACATGCTATAAAAGAAGTCCCGTATTAATATAACGCTTTGGATGCTCTGAGGAGAAATTGATTTCTCTAAGCAAGTGGATTTTTATGAAGGCAGTAATATTGAGCTCGGCCTTAAAGGATATACCAGATTTGATGGGCAAAGATGAAGGAGGAAGAGTATTTCAGAAGGAGAAAACAGGCCAGCCTTAGCAAGGGGTAGCGTCCAGCAAGTTCATGACCTGTTTAGGGGTAACGAGTACCATTGGGGCTGGAATGTAGGATACTTTAAGAAGGGGATGGGTAGTAGAGGTAAGACAGCCAAGGAAGGTGGACTCAGATCATGCAAATCATGAACTCCAGGCTAAAGAGTTTACACTACGGTGTTAGACCAGGTGAGCCAGCCTTCAGAGTATCGTGAGCAGTGGCTTGATCAAGCTGTGCTGCAGCTTGTAAGGCAGGTATGAGCAGAAGTAGTTCACCAGCCAATAACATAGCAGGTCACAGCCAGATACCTTCTTTCATTTTCACCTGGGGACATCTGCGTACAGCCCCATTCTGTCCCAGCCGTTATCTATCCTTGGTGTCTATTCTGTGTTGGCACCACAATAAATAAGGAATATTCTTCCCTCTTGAATGTCCTACATGTCTCCTGCTCCACTACATCCCAACTAGACAAAGTCAGAGATTTTGGAGTCAAAACTGGCGATTGGAGTAAAGCCTTTCAGCTCTGACCTCCCCTCTCCACACGACACTACTCCCCCACCCCTCCCAGGACACTACTAGTACAGCCCTCACAAAAGAGTCAGGAATGAAACCTACCTGGGCAGCCTCACAGGCTGACTATGACACAAAGCATTCCTTCCATTCATGGAAAGGATTAGAGGACAAAGTGGGTGGTGTGGTGGAGGGGGGCACCATAGTGAGGAAAGGAAAAATGATAGTAGCAGTGACCTCATGTGTTTGGGTTTCTGTCAGACACAAATGGGTTCTGTGGTTAAAGCAGAGGTGGTAGGTTGGGGGAGCGCAAGTCTACCTGGCCACCCTGGAGAAATCGAGGTCAAGAGACTTCTCTGTAGACACTGGACTGTGGTAGGGGTAACCTCAGGGGAGAGGGGCTCACTAGAAGCAGGAATTAGACATTTCTCAGAGAAGAGAGACACCAGGAGCTCCAGAACAGGGCACATTTGGGAATTGCCTACTGCTCCCTAGATTCCTAGATGGTCCTTTTCTCCCCTCCTCCAGTCAGAGCACATCATCCCTCAAGTCACACACTGACCACTCTGGAGTAAGAGTCTGTCTTCTCCCCACTGTCGGTCCTGGGACGATGAACCCTGCAGGGTCACGGAATTCCAAGAGTGTTTGCAAACACCTACCCCAGCCAGGGTGCGGCCAGATGACTGCTCTTTCCTCTCACCCCGCCCCACCTCTGGCTCTGACTGAAAGAGGAAAAGAGTTTCAGTCGGCTCAGAGCACTTGGACAAGGTGTCAGGCAGGTTAGACTGGACAAGTTAGCCACCTGTCCTCTCCCAAAGCGGCAGAACAGGGAGCACCAGGACCCCAGTCAACAGGCCTGACCCTGGGCCTCTCAACAGGCAGCGCTCGCTTGTGCAGTTAGATAGTGAGCAGATTGTCCTTTAGGCGCAGTTGGGAAGAATTCCCCTCTAGGACATTGTGCGGAGTCATGCTTTGAGCTGTGAGGCAGGGCATGCCTAGGGAAGGACTTTCACCACCCTGCTACCTGCCAATCACTCCTGCTCACAGCTCCACAGTATCCCCCAGCTGCAGGAACACTAACTCAAAAATCATCTCTGGGGACTCTGGAGGGGCTAATGTGTTATCCCAGAGAAGGGCTGGGAATGGCTGCTAGCCTTTCTCCTTTGCCTCAGACTCTGAGGTGTGGTGACAAAAGTCCACACACATGACTCATTCCCTGCTGAGCTTGGTAAACAGCCCTGTGGCTTCTCCAGGCCCACTGGGCTGACCAAGGAGACTACCTTCCAGGTGTTGGCTCTAGGAGCAAGGGTTTCCTGACTCATGGATGGAGGATGGGTCTCAACAGACAAATGGCTCACCATTTCCCACACAATCTTGTGGACAGCATTTTTCATTAACAAAACTTGCATCATGGGTAACACCAAGGTATTATCTTTTCAATTTGTCAAGTCCTTTCCAAAAAGGCCCTCCAATTCCACAACTAAAAGCCTGTAGGGAATGTGTACCCCTTCCCTTCCCACTTTCTGCCCAAAGCCTTCCCTCTGCCTCTCCCTTCAGAATTGTTTCTTGTTTCTTAGCTTCTTCCTTCCTTCCTTCTTTTCTTTTTTCCTACTTTCTTTTTTCCTCCTTTCTTTTCTTTTCTTTTCTTTTCTTTTCTTTTCTTTTCTTTTCTTTTCTTTTCTTTCTTTCTTTCCTTCTTTCTTCTTTCTTTCTTTCTCCCTCCCTCTCTCTCTCTCTCTCTCTTTTCTTTTTTATCCTCACCTGAGGACATACTTGTTGATTTTAGAAAGAGGGAAAGGAGGGAGAGAGAGGGGGAGAGAAACACCTATGCAAGAGAGAAACATCGATAAGTTGCCTCTGGTGCACGTTCCCAGACTAGGAATCAAACGCACAACCCAGGTATGTGCCCTGACCAGGAATTGAACCTGTGACCTTTCAGTTTGCAGGACGACTCCAACCAACTGGCTAGCGCCTAGCTTATTTCTTGCACTCTGATTCAGCAATTGGCTTATTCATTTGTAAACATCTCAAAGGCAGGAAGTGTGGTCCTCGCCATTTCTAGCTCTCCCATTCCTTGCAAATAAAAGGCAGTTCAAGCTAAGTAGAAGAAGTATAAATGACTCTCAAGCCATCAGCATTAGTCCATTCATTTCTGCTACGACCACTGTTAGCACTACCTTGCCTAACTATCTTTTAGAAATATAAGGTTTATTTTGTCTGGCTATAAAAGAAACATATGTTCATTTCATGCAAGCTATACTCCACCTTTCCAGAATAAGTTTCATGGCATGCAAAGGGAAAGCAGATGTTTTGAGTATATATTCCTCCTTGAATTTTCCCATTAGAGGCCACCCCTCAGGCTCTTGTTCTCAGCCTCTCCCATTCATGCCATGAGCTTCTACTTTTTCAGCTACTGGGACTTCTGGACACAGACCCCACTGCAGCAGAGCTGGCCAGGAGATGGGTGTGAGTGGACCTGCCATCCTTTCACTCCTCTTTCCTTTCAATGCCACAATACATAGCACAGGGCTAATGAGTATGTTGACTTTTTTTTTTAAGTATAGTTGGCATACAATCTTATATTAATTTCAGGTATACAATATAGTGATTCAACATTTATATACCTTATGATATGATCACCACAATAAGTCTGGTAAGCATCTATCACCATACCAATTTATCGCTACATTGTTGACTATTTCCCTTATGCTATGCATTACATCTCCATGTCTTACTTATTTTATAACTGGAAGTTTATACTTCTTATTCCCCTTCACCTTTCTCAGTCATGCCCTGTCACTGCCCTTCCCCTGGGAGCCGGTTTGTTCTCTGTATCTATGAGTCTGTTTCTATTTTGTTTGGTTTGGTGTGTTGACTTGACCCTAAGAAATTATTATGTAGGACTGTAAGCTTAAAGCCGAGACTGATATGACATTTCACCAAGTCCAAAGGGGAGCACCAGAATAAAGCTCTTTACCTAGGGGTCCCCTGTAGGAGACAACACCAGGTAAGATGTGCCCTCTTCTTACCTGCCCCTACAGTCTCTCTTATGACTCTCTGCCCATCTTCAGGAAATCCTACCCCTTATCTATCCTAGCACACATAACCCCTTTCCTAAGTCTGAATCAGTCACCCTGGAGTAACATTTCCCACTACCACCCCAACCACTCACACTCCAAGTTCAGCAAGAAAGGTCAGTAACACTAAGTCTCATAGAACAGTGTGGAAACAAATTACAGTACAGCCTTTTCCATGTCACAGTTGTGTCCTCCAATTCAACTTTTCTTCAAAACCTGTTAGACTGAAAATATATACACATGTCCCAAAATCAAATATCCCTGAGAGGTGGTATCACCTAAGCCCCTTAGAAAGCAAATGCTGTAACCATTCATAATTTTTAATAAATATATGTATTGAGATCTAATATATTGAGAAAATAGAAGAAAAATGTTTGTATAACATAGAGACAGATTTTTTTTAAACAAACTTTATTATACAGTTTTACAGCATAGCTGTGATAAAGGAAAAAAGATGAAAAGAAAAAGATCCTATAACAATTATACGCAGAAAAGTGCACAAAAATGCTCAGCTTCGTGAAGTTCCACCACTCAGATCAAGAACTAGAACAGTATCAGCACCTGTACAAATCTCTCTTCAGTCCCCCCATCACTAGGCCCCCCCTTTTCCAAAAGTAGCCACTATCCTAACTCCTACTCCCACAGGCCTGCCTCGCAATTTTTGAGCATTGTATAAATGAATCATACATTAGGTATTTATTTGGGGTCTGGCTCCTTTCACCCAGTGTTATCTTTATGAGCATCACCAATGGTGTTCGTGTAGCAGTAATTTGTTCCTCTTTATTGTTTTATAGTGCTCCGTGATATGAATATACAATGGTTCATTTTTCACTCTGCAGTTGATAGGCATTTAGGTTGTTTTGTAGTTTGGAGCTTGTAGTGGGCTGAATGATGGCCCCTGGAAAGATATGTGTATATCCTAGTCCCTGGAACCAGTGAATATTACTTTGTTTAGGGAAAAAAAAAAGGGTCTTCTCAAATGTAAATAAGTTAAAGATCTTGAGATGAGGAGATCATCCTGGAGTACCCCAGTGGGCTCTAGATCCAGTGAAGAGTGTCCCTAAGAGAATGAGGCAGAGGGAGATTACAGAGACAGAGAGGGAAAAGGTCACGAGAAGGTGGAGGCAGAGATTGGAGTGATATAGCCGCAAACCAAGAAATGCTGAAAGAGGCCAGGAACAGAATCTCCCCTAGAGCTTCTGGAGGGAGCGCAGCCCTGATGACACTTGATTTCAGAGTTCTGGCCTCCAGGACTGACAGCGAGAAAAGAAATCACTATTGTTTTAGGCAGCCAAGTTTGTAGTAATTTGTTATGACAGCCACAGGAAACTAATACAGAGCTAGTAGGAATAAATTTGCTATGCATTTTGCTGTATATCACTGGTATAATACATATACATAAACAAACACACCCTTAAGAATGGAATTACTGGATTATAGAGTGGCTGTACGTTTAGCACTAAGATATTGCCAAACAATTTCCCAAAGTAGTTACCAGTTTACACTCCCACCAGCAATGTTTGACAGATCCAGTTTCTGCACATCTTTGTTAGCCTTGGAATTGTCAGTCTTTTCTATTTTGCCCTTCTAGTGGATGTGAGGGGTTTTAATTCGTATTTTCCCAAGGACTAATGGGCTGTGTGCTTGTTTACTGGCCACTGGAATATGATTTGTTGTGATGTGACTAATCATTTCTTTTGTCCATTTTTTTCAGTTTTCTGTCATATTGATTTGTTTTATATATATATATAATACACACACACACACACATATGATATCTTTGTGATATGTATACACGTATGTAATACTTTTGTCCAAAACATGTAATGCAGATATCTTCTCCCACCCTATGACTTGCTTTTTCATTCTCTTAGTGGAGTTTTGGGGTGAAAAGAAGTTCTTACATTTAATGAAATCTGAGTTATCAATCTTTCCTTTTATGGTTAGTGTTTTTGTGTCCTATTTAAGAAATCTTTGCTGGTCATGGACACAAACAAGTGTGGTGATTGAGTGGGATAGGGGAGTGGGTGGAGGTGGAAGATGGTATAGGAGGGATAAATGGAAATGAGAAAAATACAATTAAAAATGTAAAAAAATTTTAAGTACCAAAAAATTATTTTAAAAAATCTTTGCTGCTCCAAAGTCATGAATAGATTTTTTTATAATCTTCTAGAAGCATTATTTACTTTATCTTTCATATTTAAATTAGCAATCCGTCTGGAATTAATTTTGTATATTGTTAAGAGATAATTTTCCAGTGAAAAGATAAAATCATGACTCTCATACAGATATGAAAAGAACATGTTAGAATTTTGTTTAACATATTAATAAGGAAAATCAGCAAAGTGTTTCTGCCTGTTCAAAGGTGAATCCAAAGAACAGACACATTTATAGAACAGGAATATTGAAATGAATATGCAAATTGAGTCAAAACTGGTTTTTGCATGATTGGGGGAAGGGAATTCCTCCACCAGACAGAATTTATTTTCATGAATTTTGCATCGATATCAATTATCCACAGGTTATAGAGTTATAAAATAGCTGCCATAAAATCGAAATCAGGTAACCCAGATGGTATGCTACAGAAAATGCAGTTTTCCATTGAAGCACAAAATTTTCCTATCATATAGTATCAGATAGGGGTCAGGATTCTTCTTCTTCTTCTTTTTTAATTGACCTTGTGTCATTTATTGAAAAACCAAGCTTTCCTCCAACAACTCTTCAGTATCACCATTTCACCATCATGTGTGGATGCATTTATGAACCCTGTTCTGTTCCATTGGCCTGTTAGTCTATTCCTGAGCCAACGCCAGGGTGTCTGTTATCACAGCTTTATAACACATCTTGATATCTAGTCATGTAAAACCTTCAGTTTTGTCTTCATCTAGATGTCTTGGTTACTCTTGGCCCTTTGCATACACACACACACACACACACACACACACACACATCTATTAATATATTAGAATAAATTGTCAATTTTTAAATAAAAAAAGAATGGCTCAAATCTTGGTTGAGATTGCTTTCAATTTATAGGACAATTTGGGGAAATGTGATATCTTTACAATATTGAATCTTACAAACAATGAACAAGGTATGTCTTTTTTTATTTAATTCCTTTCAATGTTTGTAATTTTCTAGATAGAGGTCTTGTATGTCTTTTGTTAGATTTATTTCTAAGTATTTGATGTTTTTAATGTTATTGTAAATAGTATCATTATACATTTTCATTTTTTAATAGTCATTTATAATTTATAAAATATCTCTGGTCCTAAGAGGAGCCAATCAGTCACAAAACACAGGGCAATGTTTGGTCCTTCTCCCTCAATCTCCCTCTTCCTCCCTTCTTCTCTGGCATATACACCACTCGGTGAGGTCCTTTGTGCCTACCAGGAACAAGAAAGAGGGTTCTCTTAAGAACACAAAGAAATTGGTATTTGAAAATGGGCTCTATGAAATTCTTAACCTAGATCCCTCATTCACCTCGGTTTCTCTCTCTTTTTTTTTTAAATCTCAAGTCTCTTTTTATTTATTTTATTGAGATATAATTTACCAAACAGAATTCACCATTTTAAAATGTGCAATTCAGTGGTTTTTAGTATCTTCACTATGTTTTGCAATCATGGCCCCTATATCATTCCCAAATATTTCCATTACAAGAGAAAGAAATCCCATACTTATGAGCAATCAGTCCCAATTCCTCCTCCCCCATCTCTCCACTACTGTTAATCTGCTTTCTGTCTCTATAGACTTGCCTATTCTAAACATTTCATGTGAATGGAATCATGCTATATGTAGCCTTTTGTGTCTGGCTTTTTTTACTTATCCTAATATTTTCAAAGTTCATCCAGGTTGTAGTATGTAACAGTACTTCATTTGTTTTTATGGTATTTTCTCAGTTTTAATCTAGGAAAGGAGAGAGAATTGGTTCATAGGAAACCTGGAAAATAGGAAAAATAGAAAAAAAAATTTTTATCACCTATTCCACCTTGGAAAAATAACAACTGTTACTGTTTCAGTGTATATTTTCCAATACTTTTTCTATGTGCACATTAAATGTAGAGGGTGTTTTACTGTGTACAAAATATATACAATTTTATGTCCTATTTTCCCCACATTTTCTCATTGTATTAGACAATTTCATTTAATTTCCAATGGTTGCTTAAATTCATTATGAGAATATAAACTAGTTTTTTTTAACCATCTCCCTATTACTGAACATACTATAACACTTACATGAAAATATTTGTGCATAAAACACTGTCCATATTTAGTCCTGGAAGGGTGCTCAGTTGGTTAAAGCATTGCCCCAATACACCAAGATTGCCGGTTTGATCTCTGGGCAGTTGATTTAAAAATCAACTTTAAAAACACTATATATATTAGATTTATTTCCTTAACATATTTTCTTAGGATATAGTCTGGAAAATGGGTTAAAAGCTGTGAACATTCTTAACGTTCATTATCCATAATGACAAATATCACACCCCCAATAATGTATTGGAAAAGCTATTCCAACCAACCTTTACCAATATTATACACTATATTTATACATATACATTTGATTGATTGAAATCGTAATTTCTGTGTTTATGCAACTGCAAAATAGTACAATTTGCATTTCTTTGATTTCTAGCAAGGTTGAATTTTTTTATATGTGTCAGTCAATTATTTTTATTTTATGTGAACTGTCCATTTGTATCCTTTGTCTAACTTCTCTGTTGAGATCTTAGTGCTTTTTCACTAATTTATAAATACCCTTATGTAAATATTGACTCTTTTCATAGTTTCTGATAATCTATTTTTTCCTCCTTTTTTTTTGTCATTTACCTTTTAATTTGGTCATTAATTTTCTATTTTTATAGAGACAAAAATGTTCTTTATGGGAGGAAGAGGTAATGTTTTCCATTGCTCTAATCTTACATCTCTCTCCCTTTGGATATCAGATAAATATTTGCTTATGTTTTTCACCTAGCTTGTTTTGGCTGGAATTTCTACCATTTTATGAGTTAATCTCTCTGAAATTTATATTGATATATGATGTGATATAAAGATAAATTTTACTTTTTCCACAAAGTTCTAATTAAGTATTAAAACATAATTTTTTGAATAACTCACTCTTCCTTTATTGGATTTATGATCCTTTTTAATTGTATAATAAATTCTTATATCTACAGACAGGGTCTGTTTGAAACATCTAGTCTTCCTGAGTGATTCCAACCATCTGATTACATAAGATTTGGTCAACTTATTTCTGTACATTTCAAGAAATGTACATACACACACACACACACACACACACACACACACGCACACCCTGGAAAGGTTCTTCTTTGCTCAGTCCCAATGAATCATGATCACAGGGTAAGAAAAAACTTCAAAAGGTCCATACCCTGTATTCAGGCTGAGCCACACTTAAGCCATCCCATGAGGCATTCATGAGCTAAGGAGGATCTCACAGCCTACCATTACGGGGTATTTTTTTTTATCAAACATTATTAAACATTCGTATTGTAGTAGGGAAGGATCTTCGTAAACTTTAATCCAAAAACAGAGTGGGGTCTATTTTTTGAGGATATTATATTCAATAGAAAAAGAAAGGATACAGTTAAATATATTTGATGGCACTTTCCAAAAATACATGAAGAGAGAAATGCTGACATGTTTTAATGGTCCTTGATTAGATCCTTGACCTCCTATAGGAAGACAGACAAAAACCTCCAACACGTAGTGAAAAGTTTTATGCAGAAAATTATTATACAAACAAATGTAAAAATAAAACCATTACAAATGCTACTAAGGTATCTTAGCATTTTTCAACTTGTTTTAACTATGAGATTTCATCAAATGCATTTGACATCAGGACATTAAATGCACCTGAGCTTCTCTGAGAGTGACACTGGAGGGTGGCAGAAGTTAAGTGGGCGAAGAGGGGAAGAATGGTCCAAACAGAGGAGGCATATTGATGTGTGAAGACCCTGTGGTGGAGAGAGTAGCACTGGGAGGCAGTGTAAAAAAGCTAACGACTACATCCCAAGAGCACCGTATGAGATAAGGCTGGCAGGCAGTAGGGTACAGACCATGCGCAACCTTAGAGGCCATGGCAAGAACACTTGCCTTAGGGTCAGATTTGTGTTTTGAAAAGATCACTGGCTGAAGGGTGAACACAGAATAGGGCTGGGCATGGGGGAAGGGAGATGATTTAGATGGCTATTGCAGTAGTGCCGGTGAGAAGCCATGGTAGCTTGGGCTGAGTAGTACTGGTGAGAAGGAGGGAAATGAATGCAATCTAGAGACTGCAGGTTGTGATTCCACAGGACTTACTAAATACCCACACTGTGCCACGTGCTGTTGTAGGTCCTGAAACTGCAGCAGAAAACAAGACAGAAGATTATGTTCCTTCTCCAGGATTCGGGCTTGCATAATTGTGCGGACAATGATGTCATTAACTAACATAGGGAACACTGGAAAAAAGATCAGGTTCCATTTTGGACACGTTGAGCTTTGGGTACATTTGAGTCACTCAAGAGGATGGCAAACAGTCTGTTGGGTGTAAGGGTCTGGAGCTTAGAGGAGAAGTTTGTACTGGGAATATGTTTACCTCATCAGACCCTAGAACCAAACCGAGAGATAGGAGGCATATCATTAAAATATCATTGGGTACTTAAAGCTGAGCTGGAAGTTGTACAAGAATTCATTCCAGCCCTGGTTAGGTGGCTCAGTTGGTTGGAGTGTCACCCCATACACCAAAAGTTTGCAGGTTCAATCCCTTGGTGAAGGTACACACCTAGGTTACAGGTTCAGTTCCCAGTCGGGGCGCAGATGGGCGGCACATCAAAACCAATCAATGTTTCGCTCTCACACAGTTGTTTCTCTCTCTCTCTCCCCTCCTCTTTCTCTAAAATCAATAAACATATCCTTGGTTGAGGAGTAATGAAAAAAATTTTCGTTCCAAATGCCACCATCCTTGTTTACCAGATACTTATAATGCAGTGAAAAATAACATGTGTGTGAATGGGCAGCTGCTACATAACTACACACGTGTATTTACACACCCACTACATATCTACACACATGTAATTTGCTTGTACTTTACTGATAAGTTTCCTTGTTTGTACTACTATTTTTTCACATGTAGTGATCTTGAACTCTTTATTAAATTGTGACTGTTAATGAAAGTCTGCTTTATATTAGAATGATTTAAGCATATGTCTACCCTCCATGATCGTCTAAAGGACAGAGGCATGTCTAAATTTCACTGTTTCCCCTAGAGCTCTGTATTCAATGTAATTAGATTTTCTTTTCCTCAGACTCATTTATTCATCCTACCTATTAAGAGTCCAAATTTGTTTCCATGCATACCTTAAGCCCCATCACAAACAACTAAAATTATATACAAAACACAAATAATCATTCCTTTATGACTTTAATTCCTAACTCTATCATTATATGTATGCCATCTACTTCTGTTAAAAAAAAAAAAAGCTCAGTCATGATTGCACTTCTGTTCAGACGTGACTCTTTGGCTCTGGGACCGTCAGCAAGTCATTTCATCACTTCAAGCCTCGATACTCCACAACAATAGCATTAAATGCTCTCTATGGCCTCTTACATCTCTAAAGTCCTTTGAAGTCTAATTTGATAGTAACAATGTCTTTTCAACACTTAGATGCCTCTGACCACAGGCCTTTGGTTGAAACACCCCAGAGAAGGCAGGGAAATACCTCTAAGTAGTTGGTACGGCTACATTCACCTTTTAAGATAGGGAGTGGGGGGAATTGTGCGAGTTAAACTGAAAGCCAAGGTTGGTGCTGGATGTTAGAAAGCATCACTGTAGTTTGAAAGTGGCTTTAGGAAGGTGCGTTGGAAGGACAACCCTTTTGAGTAAGGGAACTATGAGGTCCTGCAGCTTGAGAATTGCTTAGGTTTATAAGCAGGATGAGAAAATGACCACTGCCCTGATCAAGTTTTGTACAAAAGTTGAGGTCGCTGAGTGGTGCATAATTCTGTTATGAACAAGGGCATCGTTGTAAGTTTCAATCACCTGGAAAAGAAGCAGATCCTCAGACAGAAAATGGATTGGGAGAGGGGCTTGGGGAACGCTGGTAGGCAAGGACAGTCCCTATTTCTGTCCAGACCTTGCTCTCTTAGCTCTAGACCTGGAAGAGGTGTCTGCGTGTATCCTAAGACAGTACCGCTATCCTGAGGCAGGCTAGAAAACTAGGGGAGGGTGGCTCCTCTGATGGAAAATAAAATTAAACATCTCAAGCTATCACTTGGATGACCTAGTTTCATGTTATTTTCTGTTTCTATTTTGTTTATCTCACAGTATTTTTAGAAGTTATTTCAAATATTCCAGCCTTAAGAGTTTAGAAATCTAGAAGCTCTGAGGGAACTATTAAGCAAAAGATCATGGGTCCGCAATGGTCCAGTGGTTAAAGGGACACAGCCTCCTCAGCCTCCACCCCATCCTAAAGTTTGGTGAGGCATCAGGAATGCCAGGGACCAAAGGTCAAGGCTAGGTGGTTCTGTCACCTTTTCCCACAAGGAGATCCTCTTTCTGCCATCAGTCTTGGAAGATTCTGGATGTTATGGTCACTAAAGGAAGTGGTTATTTTCTTACATTAGGATAAGGTTCAGCCAATATCAAAATATCTAACCTTTTAGAGTCATGTTTTTCTTTCTATTTATTTCTACCCCGCCCTGTTTCAAAAAGAATTTAGTGTTGTTTACAAAACCACATAAATGAAGTTAAGCAACATAAATTAGAATACCACGGGAAAGGTGAGGCAGAGGGAAAACAAGGGCAGAGACTGGAAAGTGTGCTCAGAGGTAGACCAGCATGTTGTAAAGTTCCAAAGGCACCTTGGGCTTTGGCGTGTTGGGCTTCCTAAAACTTGCTGAAGCTGTTAAACCAGTGTTGTGTTTTCATTCCCCAGAATCCTATCATTGTTGGGGACAAAGCCCAGTGGAACAGTCAAATCCAGATTCACAGGTTAGAAGGAGACTTCTGACCTAATTCAGTGCCCTAAACCACGTGGCGAGTACCATAGCTCACCAGCTGGTTCTCATGTATGCTTTCTGGAACCCAAACGTACCACATACAAGCCTGCAATTGAAAAGTACATGTGAGGAGATGTTTTCCAAGTGTTTGGTCTGTTTTGATGTGCGGTCCCAGACTCCTAAGAGCAGTTTGAGGTTTCTAAGGAAAAGGGGATCCTGAGAGCAGCAGGAGCAGGCAAAGCCATTGCAGCACCCCCCACACCACACACACACACACACACACACACACACACACACACACACACGGAGCTGGGTGGAAGGCCAGGCAGCCTGGCTCATGTTGGGGTGTGTAAGAATGCCTCTGAATTTCTTTAACCCTCCCAGACAAGCTATTGGTGGCCACCACCCAGGACTTCACCTGAGCCACATTCCAAAGACATCTGGGATACCAACGCATGTGAGAACCACACACAAGAGCAGATCCCAGCCCTCCCTCCTCCTCTGCTCTGGCGGAGGCAAAGGGAGGGAGTTGCCAGGGTAGAAGTGCTCTGCTGCTCAAGTTCAGGTTTCTTCTGGGCTCCCAAGTTGCTAAACAGCTCCACCTGCTGCCTCAAAACCAGGAACCGGAGAAAGCCCACGTCTGTGTCAGCCTCACAGGTTCACATTCCCACCATGCCCGAGACTCAGAAAAGGTAGAGGGAGAGCAGGACATCCTAGGGACCAGCTTTATGCCCTCCCCTCCACAGTCCCTGCCTGCTCCTCCCCAGGCCCCACTCCACTCAACCACCAGTCCCCACAGCCGTATGCTAATTCCGCCACAACATCAGTGATCCCTCACAGCCAGCTTACCACTGATAAAACGGGCCCTGAACCCAGATTCTGCCATTGCGCCTCTGCACTCCTGCCGGGAAGGGTCTGGTCTGCTCAGGATCTATAGGGTCAACCCTTAAAAGGGCTCACAGAGGACATGCTGCTCAGTCGCTTTTTAAAATTGTGGTAAAACACGCATAACCTAGAATGTACATTTTTAAGTGTCCAGTTCAAGGCTGTTAAAGTAATTCCTATTCTTGTGCAACCAGTCTCCCAAAACTCTTTTCATCTGAAACCCAGTCACATTTTCAACACCATTCTCGCCCCCGCTCTGACTGTTTCCTTTCTCAAGTTCTTCTTGATTGCCATACATTTTTGTCACTGACGTCCTGAATCCCTGTGGAGCTCACAAGAGACCGCCCATTAGCTCAGCCATTTCTCATTTCCCCACAGGCTATCTGTAAGCACTGGTTTGTTTAGTTTTTGTGTCCCCCGCCCTCCTTAAAGCAGTTCTTATTTCCTGGTTTTGGCGCCTCCTGACAAAGAGGAGGCAGAGAAATGGACAACAGTTGATGTTTGCTTGTTTTTCTGCTGCTGCAGCTGTGAGGCACTGACCAGGAAAGGACTGAAGAACTGTCATCTGAGCTGCCTGGATCTGAAGGACACTTAGAGGGGACTGGATGGGCTTCGATGAGCCCTAGGCCCCTGAAAGTGTATGCAAATTTCATGTGCATGTAGGAATATATATTTTTCTAGGGAGACATTCTCTACCTTTCCTCAGATCCTCATGGGTGTCCCTGACCCAGAAAAAGCTAAGACCACTGCAGATACCCTTGGAGATTAGCATCTGGGGCTTTCATGTATGTGTCCAGATCCTTTCTTAGACAATCAAGGCCTGTGAACCACGTGATGTTCAACAGTCTCCCTGCCTCATGTGTGACCACAGTTGTGGACCGAGTGAGTGAGGACAACAGAGTGGCAAGGACATCCGAGAAGGAAAACTGGAGCCAAGAGCTAGGAAGAAAGATTGAAGTGGAATCATGATGGAAGGGTTATAAATCTGCAGACATTCTTGGGAAGCCAGAGACATGAGGAGGCAGCACAGAAAGTAATTCACATTCTTGTGCAACCAGTCTCCCAAAACTCTTTTCATCTGAACCCCAGTAACACTTTCAACATCACTCTCCCCCCAGTTCTGACCACTTTCTCTCTCATATCTCAAGTTCTTCTTGATTACCATATACATTTTTTTTCACTGACACCACGAATCCTTGTGGAGCCTTTCATAACCCACTCAGGCCTTAGGAGACTCCTTGAGTTCTCTCTTGGGGACTTGAGTGACCACAGAACTTTCCAGATTTCTAATAATAACACTTATTATGCTCTTTGCAGACATGATCTTACCACAACCCATAAAAGTGGGTATTTCAATCCCCATTTTACAGAGGAAAAAACAGAGCCTTAAGGATAATAGGTAATTTTCCCAAAGTCAGATAAATGCAGAGCACATATTCAAACCCAGTTCTGCCTCACCCTGAAGTACATTCTCCTAACCACAAAACTATCCTTATTTTTTATTTGTTGTGATAAATTGGAGAAAAGCTAATTTTTCTTAAGTACAGAATACACCCTCTCTCCTCCCCACCCCATCCAAGGAAATCCATTTTTTGGGGGGGGAAATACTAAATAAGTTGCTCAGGTATGTGGAGGGGTGAGGGGCAGCACCCCCAGAATAGGAGGTACTCTCTAAACTGCCTTCTAAAGGCCGGACTGTGCTGAGTAGGGGTGTGTAAGCCTGGGGCCTGAGCTGAACTCCTCAAGGTCATTGAGAGCCTTGAGAGGTTGTAAATAGGTAAGAGGAAGGGGAGGAAAATGAGGTAGCCAGTAGCCAGCCAAGGACTTTGGGGGAACAACAGGGAGGCCTAGTGGGGATTTTACTATGCGTGCCATGTCGGATAATTTCACTTCTCCATGTCCCCATGGCAGCTTCAGCCTTGTGGTGTGAGGTCAGTTTTGGAGGAAGGCAGGGATGTGCTGAGTTTGCCTCAAAAGGAAGTGAAGAAGAGTCAAGGCTGTGTTTGGGAGACCGGCCTCCACTCGGCATCCCACGTTTACTGAGCTCCTGAGTGCCAGAGCCGGGTGAGGGCCGGGGCGTGCTGCCCTGCAGAGGTAGCTGACTTTCAGGTCTCTAAGGGAGGATTCAGAGAAAGTAGGCTATGCTTACGTGCCAGCCTTATGCTGTGACAAACATATGGCGGGTTCCTGCAAAGCTGGACAGACTGCCCTATCCCCAGAGACATTTTCTGGCTCTAATGTTGTATGGAACAATGAGTCAATTAATTAATAAAAGTACTACCAGCAAAAAAAAACGTATTGGGATGTCGTTAAGTGAGTCACAGGATTGACAAGGCAATATGTCCCCTGCCCTATTTTACATTAAATTGTTAAAGATCAGATAATGACATAGAACAAATACAAAGTGTGGCAAAAGGTATGAAGGAAACCAGAAAGATGGGAAATAAATGTTTGTGTGGAAGGGGAGACCTTACTTGGTAAGAGGATTAAATAAAAGCCTCTCTGAGGGAGACATATAAGCTAAGGGCTGAGAGTCACACAATGAGACAGAGCTAACCTTGCAAAAAGCAGAGAAAGTATTACTGGCAGAAGAGACAGCACGTGCAAAGGCTCTGAGACAGGAAGACCTGCTTGTGTTCGAGGACCTGGAAGAAGACCAGTGTGGTTGGAGTGCAGTGAGCAAGTGAGAAAACGGCACTTAAATCTCAAATCACGGAGTGGGTGAGGGTCCCTGCCTCATGTGCATGGGAGAAGAGTTGGCAAGAACGCAAGGTTTGGCTGCCCAGGAAAACCCTAGAGCCAGGACAGGATGAAAACAGCCAGGAAAGGCGAAGACGCCCTGGGAGTGTTCAAGAGCCGTTCCAAGTCCCCTTCCATCCCCTCCAACCAACCCCTACCTCCACCCTGCCCAGGCCGATGCCTAGGTATCGCCTTTCTCTCACCTCAGGGCTCCCACCCCCGGGGCAGGCTGGTCGTTGGCCCCGTAACCCCGGTACCGTGGTCGGAAGCGAGACCGTGGGCACTGCCCGGGGTGTCCGCGGTCCGCTGGGTTCGGGAGGCTGCGAGCTTGGTTGCCACAGGACAGCACTCTCGACTTTCCTCAGACGAAGCCTGGGCGTCCTCCCGACCCTGGGCTCCGTCCTCACCCTCCCACACACACCCGGATTTGAGGTCGACCTTGAAGCCATCTCTGCCCACGGAAACCTGAGAACAGTGTGTCCTGGATGAAGCGCCCTGGTGCCGGCGTTTATGGTGTATCCCCAGCCATCTGCTAACCAAGGCAGGCCTACCTACCCGCCCCCCTTTTCCTTTTCATTTACCACCAGCTCTTGTGAGACCCACAGCTGTTGGAAAAAGCTGGGGAAGGCAGCCCAAGAAATGCGCCGCAAAGCATGCGCACACACACTGCTGGGCTCGGGTGCCTGCTCCCGCCACTAGACGCTGGGACACACCACCCCGAGATCCTCTGAGACCCTCTGGAATCCCAGCGTGCTCCCGTGAGGAGCGCCTCCGAGTTGCCAGGCACCTTCAGAGGCGGATGCACATGAAGATCTGAGATCCCAGAGAGCAGGTCGAAGTGGGGGGGGGGGGGCAGTAAATCAGTTACTGCATTTTGGAATTCTTGCTCCCCTGCAGGCGTCCTCCGCCCAAGACACCTGAAGAAACCTAGGCCCGCCGGGTCCAGGTCGGCCAACTGTCAACAACGACAGGGAGGAATACGAATGCCACCGCAAAGACGGAGACGCCGGGTCCTGGGCAGAAACCGCCTGGAACCCCGGCTGCGGGACCTGGGTTTTCTGCAGCCACGCTGGTCGGTAATTACTCTGGCGCAGCTGGTGGCGCCGCACGTCCTTTCACAGGGCTTTCCCAGTCATCAGAAAGGCTGTCGACCAGTCCCTTCGTCCTGCCTGTCCCTTCATCTCCTTGTGATACCATCCCCACTGTGGGCAAGTTTTCCTCCCCACAAAGAACAGCATCTGCTCCTCGGGGACGCAGTTCTGCAGCTCTTCATTCTCGGAAAGGCACAGGTGGCACATTGGGATCCCGGTGCGGGACCCTGGGGGTTCCTCTGGGTCTGCTCAGGGTGTGTTTACCTGTTTAGGGTTAGGTTCAAGAGTCCGTGGAGGGGAGAATGAAGGGGTGATGGGAACGGACTGGGGGGGGGCGCAAAGAAGGCAGCACCGTAGCAGGAGACAGAGCACCAGGCACGTGGACTCCTGCACCCCTTACCCTGGGTATGAACTTATTTTGTCAGGTTACTGATGCTCCCAAGGCTGTAAAGTGAAGATGAGCATATTAATAACCTACCTCTTTGACATGTTATGAGGACTAAATGAGATGATGGAGGTAAAGCTCTTAGAACAGGACAGCTCTGGATAAGTACTCAACAGTCACTAGCTATAATATAATGACAGTCTGGACTCCTTGGAAGAGTCGGGTGCATTTACTGGCAATTTACTCGGCCTAAACTCCCATTTCTCCAGTGTCCTGGGCTGGTTTGCAAAGGAAGACAGGCACTCAACATATTTTATCTTACCGAAAAAGAGTTGGAAATAATGACCAATCCAGGAGCAAGAAGCACCTTCACAGCCCAGAATGTGGTGTATAAACACTTGTATCTGCAAAAAGTGATTAGAGCTCCTCTGAGAAGTGACTAATTCTAGGTCAGGGGCAGAAAATGTTCAAAATCTTCTTGGAACTTTTTCTCATGCCATAAAGTAAAGAAGATATCAAAGAGTACTAGGGCTGTATGAAAAGATCTCACAAACTAATTTAAGTTGGCTCCTATAGCTCAAAGTTCAGACATTTAAATTCTTTTTTAAATGTACTCAAGCAAGGTATTACAGTCGGACATACTTTTGGTAACTGTGATAGTCCCTGAAGAATGTAACTTTCTATTCACTGTTTTGTTTTGTTTTTTAATTTTAGATAGAGTGGAAGGGAGGGAGAAAGAGAAGGTGAGACACACATTGCACCCCGACCGGGGACAAAGCACAGAGCCCACAACCCAGGCGTGTGCCCTAACCAGGAATCGAACCAGTCACCTTTCGTTTGGTGGGACACCCAACCAGCTGAGCCATGCTGGCCAGGGCAAAGGTCAGACATTTTAAATAGCAATAAGGATAATGTTTGCAAGACAATAAATCATCGACTTGTTTTAAATAATTAAAGATTTTTTAAAATCTGGTAAATTAAAGAAAGAAGCATTAATTATGCTTTTTCTATATAAAATCTACATTACATTAAGCAAATCACAGGAAGGGGAAATTTCTATTTATAAAATTATTCCAGCTAATAAGTGAATAAGTGATATTAGAATATCCGCCAGTCTGTCACACAAATGAAATAATGGAGCTCAGCAATAATCTTCAATGGTTGCTGTCCTCACAGTGAAAAACCAGCAACCCATGCTGCCCGATGAAACACAGCCTCACCATCTGTGATGTGGCCTTACCAAGACAAAAACAAAAATTGAACCTGAATCTGATCAAGCCTCTAATTTAGATTTTTAATTTAAAAAAATACAGAGAGACAGAGGAGCATGTTAATGATACCATGGGGATGAAATTAGCAAAATTCAGTCTGTGAGGAACCTTATAGGACAAAAAATCCAGTTCTCCCATTTTTTTAAATTGCACACACACACACAGACACACACACACACACACACACACACACACACACACACAAAGGTAGAGGAGGAAACTACAGATTGAAAGAAACACAAAAGACAAAATAATTGTTCCAGCTGTCTAAACTTGTATAACAAGTTACTCCCAAACTTAGTGTCTTAAAACAAGAGCAACATTAAATTTGCTCATGAATCTGTAATTTGGGAAGGGCTGTTCAGAACAATTTGTTTTTACTCCACTGGAATGACATCAAGGTTCGGGATTGAAATCTTCACATCTATATAATCTGTTGTGACTTTTATTACATTCAGCCTTGAAATGTCACTTAACTGTTTCATGTGACTAAGGTTGTCTCCCAGTTAAGCTTCTGGAGAAAAAGGACTGGAATTTACATGTTTTTTTACATTCTCTTTTATGCCCAGATGCGATGAATGGTCTGGATGTGTTTCCCCCACCAGTTCGTATGTTGAAACCTAATCACCAATGTGATGGTATTTGGACATGGTTAGGTCATGAAGGTAGAAACCCTCTCGAATGGAATTAGTGCTCTTAAAAAAGAAACCCCAGAAAGATCCCTCATCCCTTCTGCCATGTGAGGCTACAGCTAGAAGATGTTGTTTGTGAACTAGGTGGTGGGCCTTCACCAGACACTGAAGCCTACTGGCGCCTTGATCTTGGATTGCTCAGCCTTCAGAAATGGAACAAATAAATTTCTGTTGTTTATAAACCACCCATCTATAGTATTTTGTTGTAGCAGCCCAAACAAACAAAGATGCCAGATCAGGGCCTTAACGTAGTATGTGTTCAATAAATATGAGATGGAATATTAAGGTAGACATTCCCTTTTTCTCTGGGCCTCTTCCTCCCTCTTTGCTGAGGCCAGACCAATGCTTTATTAGTAGATGGAGAGAGAGACAGAGTGCTTTGCAGGGAAATGAATTGTAGCAGTGAATAATCAGTGCAGGATTTTTGCAGAGGCTAAACCTTTTATTCTAACGAGGAGCCATTTACTTTCTCAAGATACTTCTCTGAGCCCTTTGTGAAGAGGATAGCTTCATTGATGCTGTCAGTGAGGTAATCTATGTTGCAGGCATTGATACAAGTGAAGTTAATCCGACCATTCTTGGGGATGTAGATATGCTTCTTCTTGACCAGGTATTCTACCTGTTGGACTGGCGACAGTCATAGGGTCTCAGATCCTGCGGTGGCCACCTCTGAGTCCCCTCTGAGTAGCCCAAGGTGGATTATGGGGGATAGGGAGTGTCAGCATTTCTTGGGGGAGGGGGGAGGGCCCAGAAGGGTCTTCAAGGCAACTTCCCTTTCCTCAAGAAAGAATAAAAATCTGGTGTGAAGCTAGGGGTTGGTCGCCTAGGCAGTGAAGTTTAATGTTCAAATACAAGCCCAAAGTCAGAAAGGGGAGAGCTACCGCCTCCTAGACACTTACAGTTGAGTCCAAGATAGCTATGAGTTCCACTCTGGTCGGTGATGTGACCCCAGGAGCCAGGGGTTCCCAGGATCCGGAGCTTCTCCTTCACCTTTTCCTTGATCAGCATGACATGCTCTACAACCTCTTTCAGACTCTGCTTCCTGCCAAAGGAAGGACAGCAAGGAATTAGAGCGTGAGGTCTCCCTGTGTTCCCAGTCTCCTCATTGCCCTTCCACTCCTCTTCCCTTCAAAAGCCCCCAACAAAGTGCCCTGGGGCACACTAGTGGGGCCGGTGATCTGAGATGCTTATGAATAGGAGGAAAGTTTCAGTCTGTATTAATTCGAGCAAGCCAAGCAGACTCTTAGCAGATTTTGCCAGAGTAGCAAGCCCTTGAGGTTTCCTAATCTCCTGGAAGTCTTCAAATAATTTATCAGCCTGTGTCCCAAAAGAATGGCCCATTACCTACTCCCCTATAGTAGCGCAAGTGTCGGCATAGCCACTGTCATTGGCACACAGTGGGTCCTCAGTAAATTTTGATGACCGAATGGAGTAAAGAGGCAACAGGGACAGGAAGAGAAGCACCCAGCAGAATTCTGTGAGTCAGGAAGTCTGTAGGTATCCAGAGGCTCTGCCCATCCCTCCCTGCCCCCACCTGTCACCCTTACCAAGCTTCCTGCAGAGCCGGGTTACAGAGGATGGAGGTGATAACACGAGCACCTGAGGTAGGAGGGTTTAGCCACAGGGCCAGGGCCAACTTCATCAGCTGCGACAGGACACACAGCAGGAGCTGGTTGTTGAGTGCCACCACGACTAAGACCCCTACTCCTTCATCTGCGGCATTGAGAGAGACAGCCTCATTCTCAGTCTCCTCCACCCCTACCAAGGCTTCCCCTGCAACTCTGCCTCCAGCCTTTCAGAAGAGCGGAGTGACCTACAGGACCCTCATCCGAGCCCAGCCAAGCTGTTGCCCAAGCCTTAGGAGGTTGCCAGAGGCTCTTCTTCCAGAAAGAGCAGCTGTAAGTAAGAGTCTCAGAGATGGCAAGGACTAGAAAGATAACTAATCGTAACTCCTCGTCTTATAGATGAGGAAATGAGGCCTAAGGAGGGAAATGATGTAACTGGAGCCAGTTTTCCTGTCCAAACTAAGAGGATACCAAGACCCGCACGCCTACCTCTCCTCTCTGACCTCCACACTGCTCCCTCTGGAGGCCTCAGCTCTCTCCCCAGGGTAGATGTCAAACACGTCACACCCTCCATGGGTGTGGCACCACTTTAGCACGAGACCTCCCTCCCCCTGCCCACCAACCATACCATAAATGCCAAAATTCTTGGACAGAGACTGGCTACAGAAGAACTCAAAGCCTCCGGACACAAAGTATTCTAAGAATCTAGTTTCTTCTTTCAGGTCACCGGTGGATAAACCTTGATAGGGAATATCAAAAAACAGGAATATCTGCTTCTTCTGTAGGAGAAAGGAGAATGAAAAAAGGATGAGGCTGATGAAGGTGACGGTAGATGGTGAGGGGGAAAGTCAGGTGACACACTGGGCTCACCTTCAAGGTGGTCATCAGCTTTGCCCACTGACACCGTGTCAACTTGCAGTTGCCAATGTTCCCCATCACAAAGACACAGCCATGCGGTGCCTGCTGTATGTAGAAACTGTCTGGTCAGGTACTTCCCCTACCGAGTGGTAGTGGCACGAGGGTGTTTGGAGGAGAAGTGACCCTTCGCGTTGGTTCCTACCAAAAGGACTAGCCAAATGCAAGCCTAGAAAAGGCCTTGGAGAATCAGAGAGGTGGGGAGGAAAGGAAAATAAAACTGTAAATGGGGTCTGGGGAGAAGATTCCGAGCGGGTCCTCTCTACCTTCGCCACATCAAGGAGTATGTTGGGGTTCATGCACAGCTGCTTGGAGTCCCAGAAACAGTGTTCATAAACTGTAAAGCCCATGTCTTGGAAGACGAGTCCATGCTGTTCTGTGGGAACACAGCCCCCCACCAGCTGGTACATGAGAAACGGAGAGATGGAGGCAGACGCACCAGAGAATGGGCCTGAGGGTCACTGGGTGACAGTCGGGCAATGACAGGAAAAGGACCACCATAATTTAGCTCATCCACCATTTGTCATAACAGAGAGTGAGAAGGGCAACAGTGAGGGTTGTAAATGGGGTGGGAATTAGGAACAGGGGACAGGGATCTTCTGTCACCCTCACCTTGTGTGACACTCACCTTTATGAGAAGAAATGATGTAAACTATTTGAGAGCCCCGATGCCAAGTTTTGAGGAACTGGGCCCCAAGTTGGAAGGCGCCACTGTCACCGACAGTGTGTATACCCCCTACCTGCCAGCAAAAAATAAACAGAAATAACATTTTAAAAGAGTCAAGGTGATCCTAGTATCACCTTGGATTCAGGTCCCTCCTTTCCTGCAAGAGCTTGCCCATTAGCAGTGTGGGCTGCCACCAGGAGCACAGGCTTTGAGTTCTGAGGTTGGCTCTGCCCTTCAGTGACAAGCTTTGGACTCTGTGAGCCTCAGGTGCCTCCTTTGTCCATGCCGGGGCCCCTCCCACCGCCCCTTTCAGGTTTGAGATTACGCAATCTCCTATCTCCACTCCAAGCGTCTGGGTGAGTAATGGACAGTCCCTTTTTCTCACCCTGTTCTCCACAATGACTTGGCTGTGCTTCCCAAAGAGGAGTTCCAGGCAGGCGCGGATGAACGATTCCATGCCCATCACCGACGTGTACTCGTAGTTCAGGGAGGGATCCTGTGCGATCTGCCGTTGGGCCCTGCTCACCACGCAAGAAACCCAGGGCTGGCCTTCACTGGTCATGCAGACTGTGAGAAGGACCGCAGGGGGCGCTCTGGAGGCGGGGCCCTGGGGCTCTGCAGAGAGCCCGCAAACAGTTTATCTGTCCTGGCTTTTTGGGGGCTTTGGAAAGTTGCCTTGAAAAGGCAACTTTCCAGTTTTCCTCCCTTTTATAAAAACAGTGCGCTATTAGCGAATATGTATAATTTTTGTCTTTTTAAAGAAGACAACTGAAACCTGTGCCATTTTAAAGGGTAAAAATGATGTACAACCTGGGAGTTATATATACCTGAGATTAAACCAAGGTAACGCTGACTTTCACAGTGGCAAGGGCTGGCTGTACATAGGAAGATTCCATTTTGGGAACCATTCTTGGTTCGGGAACAGAAGCGGGGTGGGGGTGGGGGTGGGAGCGGAGGGCGGGAATGACGAGGGGAGGGAAGAAGAGGCGGATAAAAGCGTAGTGCCCATGCAGGCCCCACACAGAGCTGGGGAAGTCGATATACCAGAGTTTATACCAAATATCTGAAAGCCCCCAGAGGAAGGCAAAATGACCCAGGACATTTTCTGCTCTTTTCCACAGTGGACAATTTTGTTAGCAAGAACAGACCTATCTCCCGATTCCTCCGCGGCAAAGGAATACTGCCCCCTAGAGGCAATGATGATGTACTAAGTCTTAGGCATCTACCTCTATAGGCCAGGAACATCTTGTTAGGGCTATCGTCTTGTTTGTAGGTCTTTAGTAAGTTGCCCTCTAGCTTCTGGGTTAGAGGCACATCCAAAAACACTGAAAGGGTGCACATCACTGAGATGAAAGTGGAACCAAGACTATGACTCCAGTCCTCTCTCCTGCTTCTGCCCGAAGCCTTCCTCTAAGCCCGAGACACGCAGGCCTGCCTCTTCCCAGAACCCTGGCAGCTCCAGCGCGGAAGCCCCAGACAACTGATTACCAGAGCAACAGAACCCGACTCCCAGTCTCCGTGGTGGCGATCCTCAAGGACTATGGGAATGTTCTACGGCACTTGAGGAGAAGCCCCTGAAGGGTGGCTGGACGACGGAATAGAGAGGACCCGGAACTCCCAGCACTCCTCCCTAAATCATTGCCTTCTCCTCTCTGACTCCAAGTCGCCCAGTCCAAAATAACAAGTCAACCCTTTAGAAGATGGGCGAGGCCAGCGGCCAATGAGCCAGGTGAGGGCCTCTCTGGTAGAAGTGAAAACCTCAGATCCAGCAGTATCTCGACCACACAAATCAAGGGATATATTTAAAAAGCTTCTACTTTCATTTTGCTAAGGGCTCCCGATTTTAAAAGGAATAGAAAGAAAGCACGGTTTTCTTCCAAAGTTAATTTTTAAAAAGATTTTATTTATTTATTTTTAGAGAGAGGAGAAGGGAGGGAAAACTGGGGACCTGGCCTGCAACCCATACATGTGCCCTGACTGGGAATCGAGCCTGTGACCTTTCGGTTTGCAGGCTGGCACTCAATCCACTGAGCCACACTAGCTGAGGATCTTCCATAGTTATTTTAATAAAGAGTCCTAGGTTTAGGAACACTATAACTTACAATTCAGTAAGCCAGCCTATTTCTATCAGTTATCTAGAGTCAAGACTCCTACATTGTTAACTGTTTCAGGGGCAGCCAAAGGTGGAATCAGTCTTGCATTTTACTTCCTTTTTCTTTCACTTTAAAAAAGAAAAATAACTTCGCAAAGGGTTGTTGTCGATTGTTGGGTTCTCACCCGGATACCCTTCACCAGCCCGGCTGGTGGGGTCAGCCTTATCTACCAGATCTCCCTTCTCTAGGGAATTGCCTTGGGATGACAGGAGCCAACTCGCCTAAAAATTGCCTGACAGGTCGCAGCCCCACTAAGGCAGGTAGCCAATGACTGCCTGATCTAGGTGTCAAAGACCAGCCCTTTGTCTAGGGGTATCTCTGTGACTCAAGGTGTACTCCAGAGCCCATCCACAAATCAGATCAAAACTCGACTTGGGACCTGGGACCCCATCCTTGCACGGCCTCTTCCCCTTCACAGTTCTGCCTCCCTCACTCCCTTGCAGGTTCCTCCTGCAGGGCACTTCCTCTGCAAATCATGTGCCCCAAATCCCTTTCCCAGGCTGTGCTGTCAGGGAACCTGCCTTGAGACAAATGATTATGAAAGTAACCCCCATTGTTGTAGAAAACTTTGAAACTTAAAAAAACTATAACAAAAAACACAGATTTCCTACAATCAATCCAAAACCACAGTTACTATTTTGGAGTACCGCCTTCCAATTTTTAAAAAATAATGTTTATATTTTAAGATAATTGATATCAAATGTACGTATCATTTTCATCATACGTTCTTCCCATTTCACTGGCGAGAATTTTAATGTGTGTGCCAATGAGAACTTTTAATGTTACAAGTAATTTTTAAATGCCCATCTCGAACTGACTGGAGCTAGGGAGAGAAATTATTGACTCTGTCACTGGGCAGGCCCAGGTACATCTGACTTCATTCCCAGTTCAACCCAATGTGTCAAAGTGTCATCAGGGTTCCAGCTTCATTCTCTGTGGCCCCCTTGGCCCTGTTCTTCTGGATCCTTCACTTTTGGTCTCCGGCGGACTCTGGGCATGGAGCAAAAGCAAACGTAGCATATGTGCAAAGTGACCTGTATTTGAGGAATTTTTCACTGCAACTTATGTGCAAATAAACTAAATGTCAATCACTGAAGGAATGCTTAAATTAATAATGGGCTATCCATACAATGGAATTCTGTGCCGCTGTTACAGGCAGACCTATGTGTATAACTGTGGGAAATCTTCAAGATACATCATTAAGTAAAAACCAGGGAAGTAGGGAATAGAGAGCAAAGAGGGGAACTTTGTGGGCAGGAATAAAACATACACTTGTGCGTACATGCTTGTATATGCACAGAGAATCTCTGGAAGGACACACAGAAGCACATAACTGTGATTTCCCTGGAAAGTGGAATTGGGTGGCCGCTGAACACGGGCAGGGAAGAAGGCTGACTTTTCACTGTATACTGCCTTGTACCTTTGGAATGTTAAAAGGCACGCATAGATTTCCCATTCAAAAACAGTGTTTCTGTTTTTTAAAAAATGGCTGCAGCCTTTCCAGACATTGCATCCTTATTATCCAGAGGGAGACAGAGCATCTCTGCTCCTTGCTCCCTAGAAGAATATGGAAGTTTCCTTTCCTGAAGCCCCAAGCCTCCCTTCCCTCTTCTCTTGGCTGCAGTGACTCACTGACCCGTCCCCAATCTTATCATGGCAAAGGATGGGATCCTCTAATGAGTTTAACCCAACTGCCTAGAGCCGAGGGTGGCGTCAATCCCTCCCAGATTGCACAGTCAGGAATGGAATTTTGATTCCTGAATCCTGAGTCACAGTGTCTGCTCTGAGAAAGGGGGCCTGGTGCAAGCTTTGTCTATTGGAGTCCCTTCGGAGGAGAGCCTTTCATTACTCTCTAGTCACGCAGTTATAATGAAATGATCCAAACTAAAGCTCCCAGAAGTTACTGGCCCCTGACATGGAGGAAACCCCCCGAAATGATGCCAACTGCCTGAAGAGAGAAGCTGGAAAGAACACTCGCTGAATCAAGCCTTTAATTCCTGCCAGTGTCAGTTTGAGTTCTTGGTTGTGAGCAACAGCAGCTGCCTGGCTGATTTAAGCACGAAAGGAATTTAGTGAAAGGATATCTGGTAGTGCACATAATTGACAGGGAAGCTGGAGATCATGGAGCAGAAGGAAGCGGGTGAGGATCCCACGTTTGCACCTCAGGCGACACTGTGACCGGCTCCACCCTTACATTCCCCTGCTGGCCCCAATGCCACTGCACGCCCAACAGATAGGGCTTTGGTGCCACAACTGCTGTGTCACACTGTGGTCCTTTCTAACTTCACCTGCCAGGCACACAGTTGGGGAAGTCTGTCTGAGTGACTGAACCTACTCATGCAACCTGCTGGCCCCTCCCCATGCTCCAACTAAGGCTTGGTAGGACTGAGGATCTGATGATTTCAGCTTCGATTGTGATGGGTGGGCTCTATCTCGCAGCAAGACTCAGAAAACAGGGAATTCTCCAAACGTTGGAAAGAAGTCCACAGGCAAGGCAGCTAAAAAAAGGACAAATTGTCACAACTGTATCACACCTTTCTCTTTCTCCTCCCAGTGGACACACCTTGCTACTGGTACTTCTTATTTCACAGAGACAAAAAAAGCAATTGAAAGAGATTTCCACATGCTCCCATTGTAATGACAAATCTACCTACACAGGTACCCACCTACTCTGTCTTTTCTCTTAGTACAATGTATGAGCCCACCTCTCCTGTGCTCCATCTCAATGCAACTTTCCCCTTTGTGCCCTGGCTCCTGAAGTTGTCCTTTCTCTTCTCTATTGTCACTTCCTCCTCTTCCCTGGAACATTCTCTCAAGCAAAAAAAAAAAACAGGCAGCAAAATTCTCATCTTAAAAACAACACTCCTTTGACCTCACATCCCCTCTGCAGCTACTACCCCGTGTGTCAGCCCGTGTTCAGCCAAGGAAACATCTGCTGGGAGTGCTGTGGGTATTACAGGACCTGGACCCCGCACTGCCGGAGGGCGGCCTGGGGAAATCAAGGCCCAGAGGAGGGAACTGAAGAATCAGTTAAACATTACTGATCAGCCTTCCCGAAGCACCAGGGTGTGGACAAATCAGAGTTTGCAGGGAAATTCAAGAAGCCAGATACACCCGGCTGCAGGAGTGGCATTGAGAAGGGGAAATGCGTGGGGAGGTCTCTGGGGGGAAGATACAGCTTCTGGAAGCTACCATGCTTGTGGGGCTGCAGCCAAGGGTCTGGTGGTGGGCCCAGGGCTCCGACCGATGGCAAGGTCAAGAGTCTGAAAACAGGGCTGGACAGGTAGATGCCTGAAGGCAAGTTGGAACCTGCCAACCACCTCTGCATCCGTGTCTCCCCCGGGAGTCCTTCACGTATTAGTGGACTCTGTTCACTTCTGCCTCTCAAACCTTGAGCAGGATCCTCTTGCAGCGAACTCTAACCTGGAATCCAACAAGGGTTCTGCGAAACAGGGTGCCAAGACTACCTAAAATAACAGTAGGATCGTCCACCACACCACATTTCTCTTGTCCCCTCCAGAGCAATAGCTACTGAAAGGACGTTTTATACCGTCTCTACTTCTTTACCTCCCAAGTTCTGTTGAACCCACTCTGATCAGCATTTCATCACCTCCACATCATCAAGCTGCCCTTATCAAGGTGACAAATGATAGACCCTTGTTCTGTCAATATGAAGGCGTATTCTCAGTTCTCGTCTTGTTTGATGTTTCCACGGCGCGTGACAAAGCTGACCACTTCCTCCTAAAAGCACCTTCTTCCCATGGCATCCAGCCTGCTACTTGCTTTTGCTTCTCCTCTCACCCCATTGCTGCTGCTTCTCAGTGGCTTTTCTGGTTCCTTCTATTACCGACCTCTAAATGTTACAGCGCTCCAGGGCCTAGTCCTCTGAATTCTTTCTTTTTAACTCCTCGAGTCATTTTGTTTTATTTTTTCCAGCTTTATTGAGATATAATTGACATACAACATTGTGTAAGTTTAAGGTGTACAACCTGTTGATTTGATACAGTCTGAATTCCCCCAGGTGCGCTCACCCACTTCCATGAACTTAAAGACCCTTCTGTCAAATTTATATATCCATCTCTGACTTTCCTTCTAACCTACAGACTTGGAAATCCAAATGCCTACTAGATATTCTAAGACATAATTAATAGACTTTTCAAATTTACTATGTCCAAAAACTAACTCATAGTTCTATATCCCCTTTGCTTTCCCCCCATTTCAGTAAGTGGCAAGTCCAGTCTGCCAGGTGCTCAGGCCAGAAATCGTGGTCTCATCCCTGGCTTCTCTCTTTTTCTCTTATACGCCACACCCAAGCCGCTGACAAACTTTGTCAGTTTTACCTTGCAACATATCTAGAGCCTGTTCTCTTGATAAAAACTTCCTGCTGGGATGAACGGATGGGCGGAAAAGCAGAGTGCACAGCCTGCGTTTGGGCGCGTGACAGAGGGTACGGTCTGTGTGAAGGTACGGAGACAGCAAAAAGTAAAACGCGCTCTTTAGCGAATTTAAGCCTGGTTGGAATCAAAAGCGGACAGGGGAGGAGAGCGGCGGGAAATCAGGTGAGGGAGGTAGGCAGTGTCCATCTAACGCCAGGCCTTTGTGTTAAGGGGTCCGCATCTTACCCCAAATGCTTTAGCAAGCCATTGAGTGATTTTTTGAAAAAGGAATGACATTGTCAGACTTATATTTTAGAAAAATCCCCCTGAGGGCTTGCGGAGGATGAATTAGAGAGAAGAGAGGGCTAGGCAGGAAGGCCAGGTGGAGACTATTTTAGTTAATTCAGTGAAGAAGTGATGAAGACCTCAGGTTATGGCAGTGGCTACTGGGGAGACTTGCCAGATGTCCTCCGTGAAAACACCAGGCACCAGACCAGGCCTGGAGGGAGATGTTGGCGGGCAGGTGTGGCTCTGAAAAATATCTCCTTACTTTATGCCGTATCCAATGTAGCAATAATAGTTGCCACTTATTTTTACAACACTTGTATACCTCCCTTTTGTTTTTTTCAAGAAACAGACCTTCCCTTCATTACAACTTGCAAGGAAAGCCAGGTCAGAAGTCCAATACCAGACCACCCAGATCAATTTCAGCAAGCCAGCAGCCGTGCCGAGAGGATGGGCAGGAGAGTGGGTGAGGGGCAAGAAGGAGTTTGCCGGTAAGATGAGCTCTCCCCTCAGCCAACGAGCGGACGTCGTCACACAGCTGGCCTCTGAGTCCTGAAGTCGCTGACGCAGTGAAGTCTGCCATCAGCCCCATGTATTTCTCCTTCCCCAGAAACGGTAGGGATTTCCCCATTGGAGAAGCGGCTGCCGATGCACGCCCCCTGCCCCCAGCCCCTCTCCCTGATGTTCTGGGAGAGTGCCCTAATCTCTGTTAGATTCAGACTCGGGCCCGAGGGGAGGTCTTAGAGGAAGGGCTCGCGCACACATCCAGAGACTGGAAGGGAGACCCGGGGCACTGCAGCCGGGGCTGAGCCAGTACACAGCTCTCCTATCCCCACTTCTCTCTTCCTGGGAAGGAGTGACCCATCCCTTCCCCCTTCTGGGAACACCGACGCGGGAAGCAACACTATTTCATTTTACTTCTTGCCAAACGGATTCTGAGAACTATGTTTGCATGCTTTTGTGTTATAAAGTGTGGCACCTCCCTAGCAATTTAGAAATTTAAACTGCGGTAAATGGCTTCTGAACATTGAGCTCCTAATTTTCTTAAAAGTTGTATGGGGGGAGGTCAAGGTGTCATGGAATGACTGGTCATTGCCTCAGAAGTGAAGGATGGAGACGGAGAAACCCTGTTCCTGGGACACCCAATCAGAAGTCCCCAAGGGGCCTTTGGCAAGAATAGTAGGCCATGGCAGATCATGGGATCTTCGTGAGCTCTTGGTCCCCTTGTACTTTCATTTCTGACAGGCAACCTTTTAAAACACTAGAAAAGGGCCATTAGAAAGAATAACCTTAGGCAGAATTGTGCAGTGAGTCTGTATTCATTTTCTAACGTTATGTAACAAATTACCACAAACTTAGCAGCTTAGAACAACACACATTTATTATCTCACAATTTTCACGTGTCAGGAGCCTGCATGTGGGTTAGTTGGGTGTCCCGCCTGGGGTCTCACCAGGATGCAGTGAAGATGTCAGCCAGGGCCACAGTCCCCTCTGAGGCTCAGGGGCCTCTTCCCCCTCACGTGGTTGTTGGCAGTGTCCACTCCTGGCAGTTGTAGAGCTCGTGCTGGCTAGCTTCCTGAAGACCAGGACTGTCCCTCCGACTCTCTTGTCTCTGACCTCTGACTTTCTTCTAAAGGGCTCACCTCATTAGGTCAGGCCCACCCAGGATCATCTTCCTTTTTACTAATTTAAGTCAACTGACAGGGATCTTAATGGCACCTTAGAAATCCCTTCCCCTCTTTCATATAACATAATCAAAGAAGTAATATCCCATCACCTTTGCCATATCCTATATTTTTGAAGCAAATTAAAGGTTCCTTCCACATGCAAGAGGAGGGGATTATCCAAGGACATGGGTTATGGGGGATCATTTCAGAATTCTGCCTGCTACATCGTCCAAGACAATAACCCTTTCCTGAGGGGTGCCTGGTGTGGATAATAATCTTACGAGACTATAACTTTTAGTGAAAGGGTTCATAACTGTCCCTCACTGTAGTGGGTGGAACAGTGGCCCCTAAAAGATATGTCCACCTGGCCCCTCAGAATGTGACTTTATTTGGAATAAGGGTATTTGCAGATATAATTGACATGAGATCATCCTGGATCAGGATAGACCCCCAATTCAATGACGCGTGTCCTTATAAGATACAGAAAAGGAGGAGACACACAGGGACACAGCGGAAAAGCAAAGACAGAGGTGAGAAATATATGGAATCAAGAAATGCCAAGAATTGCTGGAGCCACTAGAAGCCAGGAAAGAAGCATGGCACAGACTGTCCTTCAGAGCCTCCAGGAAGAACCAGCCTTACTGACAACCGATTCCAGACTTCTGGCCTCCAGGACTATGAAAGAATAAATTTCTGTTCTTTGAAGCCACCAAGGCTGTGGTAATTTCTGTGGCAGTCTTGGGAAACTAATATGCTTACCGATCATCACCTCCCTACAAACCAATGTCAAGGAGGTGGACTTGGTGGTCTCAGGTGCCACACAAACTCAGATGCTACGGAGATGCCAGTTCCCAGAGATCAGAGGTACCCTCAGAGGTACCACAGCAAGGCAGCTCTGTGACCCAACCTACGTTCATCGCAGAATGTAGGCAGATGCCTATTTATTGATACTGTTTTATCACCCCCGTGTTGATGTCTGTGTTTAATTCAGCAGCTGTTTTTAAAAAGGCTAAAATAACTGGGGCTTAAACAAGATAAAAGTTTCTTTCTCTCTCACTTAAGAGCCTTAAAAATTAGCAGTCAGGGCCAAAATGCTGGCTCTGCACTGTTGGACACTCAGGTCCCTCCTAGGTGGATTTTCTGCCATTTGCAACACATGATTGCCATCTTACGACCCAAGGTGGCCACTTCAGTTCTTGCCATCACACCTGCATTGCAGTCATCAGGAAGGGGAGAAGCGGATGTGGGGGATCGGCCTTTCCCCTTTCGTGGCAGAACTGGAAGCTGCACACTGCAACTGGCTAGAACTTAGTATATAGTCACACCCAGCTGCAAATAAAGCTGCAATATTACTCTAGCAAGGCCATGTGCCCAGCTGAAACTTAGGGGATCTACCACTAAAGGATGAAGGGAAGAATGGAGAAGGGGTAGCAACTTCAGCCCACAGGAGACAACAAACACAGGTCTGACTTATCAGTGGCGTCTCCAATCTGGAACCCAGGGAGATAGGGGTAAAAGGCCTAGAAATGGAAATCCAGAAGTGGAAGCCCTGCACCGCCCTTCTGACTGTTGGTTGAAGCCTCCAAGGTTGTGGTAATTTTTGTGGCAGTCTTGGGGAACTGATACGCTTACTGATGAAACAGAGCCTTGGAAATGTGGGGAACAGCAGGACTAGGATGAGCATGAAAAGGGCTAGGCCTAGGAGTGTTCTTCCTTCCCCATCATACCCCCTGTTGTGAGTTGAATTGTGTCCCCCTAAGATATGTTGAAGTCCTAACCGCCAGAGCTTGTGAATGTGACCTTACTTGGAAAAAAAGTTTTTGTAGATGCAATCGTGTTAAAATTAAGTCTTACTGAGTTAAGCTGAGCCCTGATCCAATAACTGGTGGGGTTCTTTTAATTGTCACCCAAGGATATGTTTTCATTGATTTTTGAGAGGGAGGGAGAAAGAAACATAGATTTGATAGAGAAATATCAATCGGTTGTGTCCTGCACACACCCGACTAGGGATTGAACCAGCGACCTAAGTACATGCCCTGACCAGGGATAGAAAGTGCACCCTTTTTGGTGTGTGGGATGATGCTCCAACCAGCTGAGCAACCAGCCAGAGCTGACGTTCCTATAAGAAGAGGTAAAATTAGACACAGACACATAGGTGAAGAAGGCCATGTGAGGATGAGGCCAGAACTGGAGTGATGCAGCTACAAGCCAAGCCACCAAGGATGGCCCCAAACACCAGAAACCCCAAGAGGCAAAGAGATTTGTTCCCTAGGGCCTTCAGAAAGCATGAGCTAACCAACACCTTAACTTCTGACTTCTAGCTTTTAGAACTGCGAGAGAATACATTTCTGTTTGGGGTCATTTGTTACGGTAGCCCTAGCAAACTAATACAGTGCCTTTTTTTCCTGGTTCCTTAGGGCCTCCTTTTCAAAAATTTGGCTCTATCCCAGAAAGCACTGACATCTGGAAGTGCCCCCTGTCCTAAGCCTTTTGTCTGTCCTTAAAATTTAGCTCATTATAAATGCTGCTGGGACAACGATAGGGTGAACTGAACCAGGACCAAAATGTCAGACGCAGGCCAGACCAGCGTCTGAAGGTGAGAAGAGAGCCAGAGGGGAAGATGTATACAATGACCTGGATATGGGGCCAGCAGAGCCAGGCCGAGGCGGGGCGGAACCTGCAGAAGGAAGATGAGGTAGGCCATGTCCACGGTGACCAAAGACAGGTGGGTCCAAGATCCAGGCTGTCAGCAGAAGCAGGACCACACAAGAATCAAAACCAGGAGACCTAAAACTAGTCCCAGCTCCATACTCTAATGACAACACTTCCCCTGGAGGAGCCCTTTCAGCTTCCAAACCATTTTTACATACAGCCTCTCATTTGGTCTTCCAAGCCAGTCTGCCCGAGCTGAATAGAGCAATAATAAAATCTCCATTTGATTCACTGGCAAACAACATGTCAGAGATGTAAGCAAGTTGCTCAGGGTCGCATAACTGATTATTTGCAGTGTGTGTAGAGAAAAGAAAATAAACTTTGGATTCTGATAGACTGCCCTTAGAATCAACACAAGCAAGCTATTTGATTTCTATGAGGCTCTGTTTGGTTTGGTGTTTTTTTTTTAAGATTTTATTTATTTTTAGAGAGAGGAAGGGAGGGAGAAAGAGAGGGTAAGAAACATCAACGTGTGGTTGCCTCTCACACGCCCCCTACTGGGGACCTGGCCCACAACCTAAGCATGTGCCCTGACTGCAAATCAAACCGGCAACGCTTTGGTCCACAGGCTGGCACTCAGTCCACTGAGCCACAGCAGCCAGGGGTATGAGGCTCTGTTTTTCAATTGTGTCACTACAGCCCAACATTATAGTGACACCAAATAAGACAGTCATATTTATTTGTACTCAATTAATGATCATTTCTTTCCTTCTCCCTTTCTTACTTGTTTTCCAGCTGTGAACTCTGTGCTTTTTCTACTAGCAACCACAGTGTTGCATTTCACTTACTAAAGCTATCCTGGCTTCTCATAATTCGCCTCTCCAGAAGTCATTTTCTTCATCCATTTTATCAAAGGATTGGACTAAATCATTTCAATGGTCTCTCCCAGTGGGCATAGGCAGGGGCAGGGGCAAGGGGTGGGGTGGGGTAGGGTGGAACACTACAACTTAAGTTTTCACCAGATCAACGTTGCAAAGTCCACATTTGTTGTACCTTACATCTCCATTAGGGGGCGCCCAGCACCACTTACACCTTGGGTGGAGTGGATACTGAAGGTGCTAAGCTCTGCCTAGGACTTCAAAGAACTTTAGGAGAGCCAGCCATTCCAGAAACACTCATTCCCCTTCTGAAGGCAAGAGAGGAGAGAAAGTTTTAGTCTCCATTTATTTTATAGATGAGGAAAGCATTTTGATTTTCCTGAATCTCATCACAGGATGAGCTAATGAAAGGTTAGATGGCCTTCTGGAGTTTCTGCTAATCGAACTGAGTTGTGCATTGTGCCTCAAGCGCTCACTAATGAGCCTAAGGCTGATGATATTTAGGGCTTTTTGCATGGGGGGTGGGGGAGGGCATTAGCGATACTCCCCACTGCAGGTGCCCACTGCCCCTCTGGACAGACACACACACACAGACATAGTCCACCGGGAGGCCTGAGAGGAGTCTGGATCTTTGGTTTTCAGGATGGAAACATAAAGGAACACTATTCCTGTGGCCTTCACCTGTGCGCCCTGGACAACAGGGAGAAACTGCTCCCACTCTGTAAGGTATTGTGGAATGAAGCTGGCATGGGATTACAGCCAAAGACCACTGCCTGAACTTACCACCATTCCCCAGAAGAATCTACCATGGAGAGAAACTGAAGGGAATCTGTTATCAGCCTCCCGCTTACCCTCGT